>JAJEJO010051302.1:189956-254863 GCA_020662805.1 Glaucomys volans
GACCCCATTCACAGGTGCTGCATGACTTTCAACATATTCCTAATATTTGATATTTTGACATTATTGTGAATGCTGTTTTTTAAATTCCATTTTCTAATTGCTTGTGGTTATTGAGCACTAACCACAGACAATAACCTTACCAAATTTACCTGAAAATTTGAATCCTACATCTGTGAGATCTTCCAAACTTTCTGTCTATACAATATACAGAATACCATCTGCAAATAATGGGTTTTCTTTCTTTCTTTCTACTCATTTTGCCTTTTTTTTTTCCTTCTTGAGCCAGCTCCCTGGCTAGAACTTTCAGTATAAGCAGAAGAGAAAAGGTGTTGGGGGCATCACTGTCACCTTCCTGATCTAATCAAGAAAACTTTCAAAATGTCCCCATTAACTGTTTACTCTAGTTTTTGTTTGATTTGGTTTGGTTTAGTTAATTCCTATTATCAGAATAAGGAAGATTCCCTTTATTCCTAGTTAGCTACAAGGGTTTTTAAAATCATGAATAGTAATTGCATTTTATCAAATGTTTAACTCCATCTACTGAGTTGATCAAGACTTTTCTCTATTACTGCATTAATTTGGTAAATTGCATTGGCCAATTTTTTAATGTTAAACACGCCTTGATTTCCTATATAAATCCAGCTTGGATGTGATGTATTATCTTTTCTATATTTTACCGGATCATTTTGCTAATATGCTATTGGGATTTTTTATCATTATCCAAGGGAGAGATTTTCCTAGAATTTTCATTTCTTTAACAGTCCTTAATAGATTTGGGTGTATTACTCAACATTTCTGAGCTTCATTTCTTTCTTTCTTTCTCTCTTTTTTCTTTTTTGTAAAATGGAGACAATTTGTCATAATATATATGGTTGTTAAGAGGATTAAATGAGAAAATATATGTGAAATCACCCAGCACATTTCGTGGCACATAGTAGGTACTCAACAAATATTTATTGAAACACTACCACCACTGGCCTACATTTCTAATCAGTTAAAAGTTCAAAGTAAAATAGGTACAAAACAATTCCAGTAATAAATTAATAGAAGTAACAAAGGCTTCATTTCTAAAATCAGTAGGTAGGGTTTGACATGCAATATAATTCATAAGAGTCCCAGTCATGTTCAGATCTTACCTAACATACAGAGACAACGAAGGAAAATTCTAGACCAGGAAGAATAGGAGAGAGGGGCCAGGCCCTCCCCTAACATACCTACTCTTTCACTGCCCAGCAGTTACTTCTAATTCTACCATCTCTGTAAAAGACTTTTAAGAAGCAGCCTGACCTGGCATCCAGATGTCCTGTGTTAGCTCTGTGACCTGTGACCTTGCATAAATCATGGGGGCTACAGTTTCATCTGTTACCAAAAAATAAAATAATAAAATAAAAGAAGCAACTATAATTCCTGCCCTGCCTATGTCACAGGGTTGTTCTAAGAATGAAATGGAAAAGCTTTTATAAGTGAAAAATAGCTACATGCAAATATAAGATATTATGACTACATTATCAACAATATGCTAACTGCTTTCTGCTTAGATAAACCTGTGAGGTAGGAGCAGATTGAAGGCACAGAACGATTAAGTAAATTGCCTGGTCCTCCAGGGAAGTGAGGCTACAGGATCTGAACCCAGACAGCCTGAGCACTCAACTTCTCTGTTGCATGGACTAAGTAAACTGCTGGTCTTCCACTCAAAACAAAAACTTTCATATTTTATCTTGTGATAATATTGATTATATGGTATTAAGATTCAACATCATTTAACACAAGAACATCTATTAAAAAGAATTTTTTTCTTTTTTAACTATTTCTTTCCCCTTTTGAGAATCATTTCATTTAAATATTTTTTAAAAAGCACTGTCACAGGAATGCTTGCTCCATAAAGCTCCAGTTAATCCAGAGTTTCCTTGGCCAAGTGCCCCAGTGGAGCAAGTGGAGGACATTAAGACTCTGGAGAACTCACAGTTCTCCTGTTAAATCTAATGGGAAGTTACTCTAACATTTCATCGACTCTGAGAATGCTCTCCAACCTATAACAGCTCTGCCTCTGGACATTCTTTGTCACATCTCCCTTGTCTCATTGTAGACTCTGCAAATAGCCACAGGCCTCCTCAGGTATGTCCTCTCTGAACCACCCAGTGTTGGCAGCCCAGGATCTCACTTCAAAGACAGAAGCTGGAATAGGAAGAAGAGGCCCTGAAGGTCTCTAAGCCTCAGCTAAATGGGACTCATCAGCTCCACCTACCTCCCTGGGCTGCTACAGGTAGGATAAGAATGTCTAGGAAATGACTGAAACCCCCAGGACACTGTAAGGAACAGCTATCAGGATCCATCTGTTGTAGGAGGTAAAAACACTGCTGGGACTCAGGAGTCTGCCTCTCTTGCACAGAGATCTAAAAATGTGTACTTTTCTAATTTTTATGACTTCCCATCATTTAGGAGCTCTTTCTCTCTTGGCTTTCCCTCACCTAAAAATCCTTTTTAACATTTTGATTTAAAAAAAAAAAAAAAAAACCACAAGCTATCTTCTCCTCAGTCAGATGCTTGCATTGCTGGAGACAGAAAATCAGATGTTTGAACTTGCCCTCCCATGCCTACTGCATTCCCCTTCTTGGATTCCCACCAGCCCTCAACTCCCAATCTACCTCTTCTCCTTTTGCAATAAACATCTCAGATGGAGGCCAGAAAAAATGGGACATTGGCTTTCCATACCAGGTGTGCCTGACCCTTGCCCTTGTCTCCACATGAGTTTTGGCTCTCTCCCTCCACTTTCCCTTAATCATTCAGAGGACATCCATTGGTTGACCCCTGTGACTGACCCTGTGTTAGGAACAACAGTACTAAATCCAACACAAGGCAAACTCTTCAAGGAATTTAGAGTCTGGTGGGAAGAACAGATTAGTAACTTGACAGAAAGATTGGTGTAAATGGAAACAACAGATGATAAATGCTGTGATGGAAGGAATATTGTGGAGAGTACTCACGGCCCAGTCTGAGGCTGGGGTCAGGGAGTGCATTGCAGAGGAATCTCCTGGGCTGGCTCTTGAGGGATGGGTAGTGCCCTAGTTGAAGGAGAATGAAAAGAGTTTCAGGTAGAGGGAAGAGCTTTTGCAAAGGCACAGAAGCAGAGTGAGCATGGCCCTTGGGGAAGAGTCACAAGCAATGACTGTCAGCTGCATTGAGGAAGTTCCGGAAACAGGATAGAGATTCAGCAGAAATCAATGGAATCATGGAGGTGCCATTTGCTAAGCTAAAAATCCATGGAGAAACATTGAGTACGGGAATGGCAGGGTTCAACCTGTGTCTCAGAGGTCACAATGACAGCTGTGAGAAGTCCTAACTAGCGACGAGCCAGGAAATGAAAGAAGTGAAAAAGAACCTCCGCAACCTTGAAAATGAAGAGAAGGGTGGACTCCAAGACACAGAAGAGAAAGAAACTCTGGGTCTTCCTGACTAATTGCACATGGTGGGGTAGAGGTGATGGGCCTCTCTAGGGTGACACCAGCTTTCTGGCTTTGACCTCAGGATGAATGAAGGTACCATATGTGAGGAGCCTGGAGCAAAAGATGAGACTATCTTTGCACATGTCAAAAGTGGCAATTAGGCCAAGGAAAGAACTTAAGAAAAAAGACTAGGCACCATGGGATTCCATTTTCATGAAGCTCCAGAGAAGGCGAAACAACATAGAAACAGAAAGCAGATCAGTGTTCGCCAGGGACCGACAGCTGGGCAGAAAACCAAATGCAGAGGAGCAGTGGAAAAGTTTAAGGCAAGAGAACACAGAATCAAAGCTAAGACATGGAGAAAGAACTCTCACAGAGTGAGGAAAAGAGTGTGTTTTTCTAAAGCCAATATATTAGAGTTCTCTAGAAATAGAATCAATAGAAATAAATAAATATACATACACACATACATGCCCACAATATTTATACATATAAACACATATATACACGTATAAATATATATATACCCACACATGCACTGTGTGTGTGTGCATACACACACACACACACACACACACACACGCAATTTTAAGAGGGGACTTAGATTGGCTTACATTATCAGAGTCTGAACACAATGGCTTACGGCCACAATGGTTGGCCATAAGCTAGAGAACTGGAGAAATAAGTAGATTCGATTCACATGCCAACTTCTCTAGAAACACTGTCACAGACACACCCAGAAACATGCTTTACCAATTTTCTAGGCATGTCTCAAACCAGTCAAGTTGACAACCAAGATTAACTATCACAGTCAATACTTTCTTTGAGGCAATGGTTGTGCAATTACACATCATCACCAAAGTTCAGGAAGCTATCCAACTAAAATGAATGGAGTTTACTGTTTATAGCTAATTTTTACTATAATAAAGCTAATTTTTAAAGCAATACCCTCCAGGACACCCCAGTACACATGGCAATACACAAGGGTCTAGAACAACTGGGTGAGTAGAATGTATGAGGAAGAACAAGAGAGGCAAGGCCAGGGTCCCAGGAGATGGTGACTTAAAGAGAAAGCACTTGGGAAAGCCAGAGAACCAGCAGGCAATCAGGAGAAAACAGTGAACAAAATTTGAGGGAGAGTTGCTACAAGAAGAGAGTAATCCACAGAATCAATGTCCCCAGGAAACTCCAGAAAGATAAAACCTGAGTGTCCCCTGGCCTTGTTGATCTGGAGGAGATTACTATAATAATATCAGAGATTTCCTCCCTTATCCTGCTATTACAATAACTAGGTCACCCTGAAGCAGTGGCTTTAAAACATGTTTTTTAGTAGCAACAGATTCATGGAGGATGGTGGTAGGGGACTTGCCATGACCAATCCTAAATGTGCTGGCTTCCAGAAATTTACTGCCTTTTGGTCCTAACATTCAATTAATGATTATTTTTGTCATTTGGCATCGGTTAGGTAAGCATTAAAATAAATTAGAATTGCATAAGCACCCCATACCTAAAAGCAAAGGCCTAACCGGGTGCTGGGTGGTGGCACCAAGTGTGGCTGCCAGGAACATCTACATCTAAAACAGGGAACAGGCACTGGGAATCCAGGCTAGCCAGAGTCACTGCTGAGATCCAAAGCTGCAGGGAAGAAATTGACACAGGGAGAAATAATACACCATCTTAAGACCAAGAGCGACACCCAGCGGTCACAGAGATCACTCCAGCCTCTTGACAGCTTTTTGTTCAGAGCTCAGAGGAAGGAAGGGCTGACTCACTGGCATTTCCTGCAGGAGCTGCCCTCAAGCTTCCCAGGTCCAAAGGCAAACCAGGCTGAGACACTGAACTAGATGCCCAAGGGTGAATTGCCTAAGCCCTGGGAGCAGTAACCAGATCCTCCTTTGCCAGCTTGAGATGTAAAGAGACAGCCTGGACATCTTTAAAGCACTTCCACATTTATTGCCTCATCTGATCTTCACTACAACCTTAAGGAGGCAGGTAGGGTGAGCTGTTAGAGATGCAGAGAGGTGAAGGTGTCACCGACAAGCCCAAGTCTCCTGGCTCCCTCCACAACAGCACATCCTCAGCACTTCGCCAGGAGATGCCCTAGATACTGGCTGAGTATATACAGCCCCGCACATCTGGGGCCCCGACCCAAAATAAGACTCAGTCTCTAAGAGATCCGGAAGTCATTTAGGAATTAAATGTTCCTTGAGTGCCCACTGTGTGTCAGGCAGGCACTGTTTGTACACAAACAACAGACAGCCCTGCCCTGAAGAAGTCTTCTCTCCCCAGGGAGGCAGACAAGCTTTCTGTGAGGTGAGGGACTGTGACAGGCAGGGCAGGGGACAGCAGGAGCACAGCTGTTCAGAGGAGGATCAGGGAGAAGATGGGGCCTCCTTTCTCCATACCTGGCACAGAGCCTTGACCACAGGCAGCTCAGTGAGTGCCTCATCTGTCACTAAACCACCTGGGGCAAGACAGCAGTGCAGGCAATTCTACACAATGCTCCCTTCCAAAAGGAGGCAAATGGGGAATGCTCGCCAACAGTGAAACTATGAAACAGCCACCACCCTAATGACCAGTTGACAGGGAGAAAGTGCCCTGCTGGGCCAACTCAAGGGAGGAGGCAGGGAGCAGCTGAGCACCTCTCTAGCCCCTGGGCAGCGCACATGCCAACAGGTTCCTGTCAGCCTGGCCAGGAAGGAGAAGTGTCTCAGAACCCACTCAGATCCACTCAGGCAGAGGAAACAGGAAGCAGGAAACAGGCAGAATGAGAAATCTTTACCCCAAAACTAGATGCCAGGTATAAACACCTCTGCCTCTTCTCATCAAAGATGGTCAAAAAGAAATAACTAAACCATGATCTACAAAACCTGGGACCAAATGAGATTTTATGCTGAGTAAGCAAACTTGCTGCTCACTCCAAAAATAGGAATATAGGAAACGGAAAGCCTGAAGCAAAGATGCACCCTCTGCAGAAGGCAGAGCGGAGCCTGTGGAGGAGAGTATTTTGAGGACTTGTACTCAACCAGACATTGCCAGAGTGGGTGGTGAGGAAGAACCCAGGCTATAAATATCGAGGAGTATGAGACAGATATGAGAAATGACCTGAATGCACTGCTAAGCTCATAAGAAAGCTCAAGAGAGCCATGGGGCTAGAGTGAAGAGGGAACTGAAAGTGGGTAAGGGGAGAGGCCGGGCTGCCCTGGGGCTTCCTGCCTGAGGCCTAGAGGCCCTCAGTGAAACTGTGTGTAGAGTCCAGGGTGCAGAGACACCCACAGTGGAAGCTGAAGTGAGCCCTCTGCATGGACCCAGGGCTGTGAGGAGTAACACCCGTGGAGTGGAGTTCCAGGTCAGTGTCAGTGTCAGTGTGGAAGTGGACCAGGAGACTAGCCAGTCTCAGACCACAGCTTCGAGTTTTAGGAAAAAAATGTTCTCTGGAAATTTATAAGCATAAGGTTTCCCTCCCACAGGAAGGGTTGGAAAATATACTCTCTCTATGCAGGGAACCTCAAGGGAAACATTAATTTCAAGAGCTTCTCAGTGAAAATCACTGACAGACAAAAGTGGGAAATCGCGCAGACCCCTCAGGAGTTCCACAGTCAGCAAAACATGGTCAAATCAAACACGGACCAAAAGCACAAGAAAACAAGACACCAGGAAAAGACAAACAAAAAGGCCAAACCTAAATCCCAAGTGGTATTGAAATGATCAGATAGAGAATATAAAACAAGTAGAAAGAGAAGATGTGTCACCAAAAACACAGGTCCAAGAATGTTCATGGCAGCTTAATTTATTATAATGACTTACACCTGTAAATGCCCAAATGTCCAATTACCAAAGAACAGATAAACAAATTGTGGTAGGCTCACTCAATGAAATATGACTCAGCAATACAAAGGAAATTAATTAAAGGGATGAACAACAATGTGGATAAATTTCAAAAACAGTGCTGAGCATACATACTACTGTGTTTCCACTATGTAAGTTTCAAAAACCAGACAAAACTAATATATGGGTAATAAAAATCAAAACTTCTGAGGGAGAAGAGGAAAATTAACTGGAAGGATATATGAAAGAATATTCTGGAATTATGACAATATTCTATATGTGGATTATTGGTTTCATAGGATATACAGTTTTCAAAGCTCATTATACTTTACTTTGTACCATTAAAGTTTGTGCATTTCATTGTATATTAATTATATCTCAATAACATAAACACACATTTAAAAAAGAGGAAATTGAAATTGTGTCCCAACCCATAAAAATGATCAAAAATATTTGAAAGAGGTCCAGAAATAAATTCTAGAAATAAAAAATTCCAAGTATTGAATTAAAAAGCTCAATAGGTTCTGCTTTAAGCTATGGCTTATGTAAGATCAAGTCTTCTATCAACAACATCTTAAAAAGCAAGAGAACATATTTTCTATTTGAGAAGATGCTTTCAAACATCAGAGAGCTACCAAGACAGTAAAACTAGACCTCAAAGATGAGAGTGTAGAAATGTGAGTCAGCTACTCAACTATGCTTTTTCCTCTCAGGGTATCTGCTGAAAGTGGGCACTTGAGAGTATGAGAAATTGGGGAGAAAATGGCAACAAAGATTCAGAGAAGCTAAGCAAAGATTTTGGAGTTCAGGACCCTGTAAAGGATTCCCAGACTCAGGAGGTTGAGACAAGAGGATCGCAAGTTTGAGGCCAACCTCAGCAATGTAGTGAGGCCCTAAGCAACTTAGTGAGATCCTGTCTCAAAATGAAAAAATAAAAAAGGGCTGGGGATATGGCTCAGTATCCCTGGGTTCAATCTCTACTTGGAAGGAAGGAAGGAAGGAAGGAAGGAAGGAAGGAAGGAAGGAAGGAAGGAAGGAAAAGGATCCCCAGGTTTTCAGGTGGGAGCCTCACCTACCTCCACAGAGTAAAAGTGATAACTTCTTTTACAAAGACCAAAACCAGTATTAACCCAAATCTTCCCCATGTCAACCTAGGACCTGATTTCCTTAACAAGACCCCTAAAGCACAAGAAGTTAAATCAAGAATCAATAAATGGAATGGATTCAAACTAAAAAGCTTCCTCTCAGCAAAAGAAAAAAATCAATAATGTGAAGAGAGAGCCTACAGATTGGGAAAAAATCTTTACCACACACACCTCAGATAAAGCATTAATCTCTAGGATATATAAAGAACTCAAAAAACTTAACACCAAAAATACCCCAAATAACCCAATCAATAAATGGGCTAAGGAATTGAACAGACACTTCACAGAAGATATACAATCTATCAACAAACATACAAAAAAATGTTCAACATCTCTAGCAATTAGAGAAATGCAAATCTAAACTACGCTAAGATTTCATCTCACTCCAGTCAGAAAGACGATTATCAAGAACACATGCAACAATAAATTTTGGCGAGGATGTGGGGAAAAAGGTACACTCATACACTGCTGGTGGGAATACAAAATGGTGCCACCATTATGAAGAGCATGATGGAGATTCCTCAGAAAACTTGGAATGGAACCACCATTTGACCCAGTTATACCACTTCTTGGTTTATACCCAAGGGACTTAAAATCAGCATACTACAGTGATGCAACCACATCAATGTTTATAGCAGCTCAACTCACAATAGCTTAACTATGGAAGCAATCTAAGTGCTCTTCAACAGATGAATGTATAAAGGAAATGTGACATTATATATATATAAAATATGATATATATATATCATATATACATGATACATATATAAAGGAATACTACTCAACTTTAAAGAAGAATGAAATTCTGGCATTTGCTGGTAAATGGATGGAGTTGGAGAATATCATGCTAAGCAAAATAAGCCAAACCCAAAACACCAAAGACCGAATGTTTTCTCTGATATGTGAATGCTAATTCACAATAAGGGGTGGTGGGTAGGGAAGAATAGTTACTTTAGATTAGATAGAGGGGAGTGAAGGGAGGGAAGGGGTATGGGGTAGGAAGGATAGTAGAGTAAAACAGACATTACCTCATGTACATATATGACTGCATGACCAATGTGATCCTGCAATATGTATAATCAGAAAAATGAGAGATTACATTCCATTTACGTACAATCTATCAAAATGTATAAATGCATTCTACTGTCGTGTATAACTAATTAGAAAAAAAATTTAAAAAATTTTTTTAAACAGTATTAAGTCAACTGAATTTCAAATAGATTTGATCTTAGCCTGCACAGCTGCCAGATGAAGCAGAAGTCAATCATCTTTGGAGAAAGAGACCATCGAGAACCTTAAATTATCTCTACCATTTTTCAATCAAAACAAGGCCAGGGCTACAGACAGTATCCAGGACAAAAAGAGCACAAATGCCACCACTCCAGTGCCTGCAGCTTCTCCGACTCTCTCTGACTTCACCATGCTCAAGGGACATGCTTCCTGGGACATGCTCCATTGTGAATGGAAAAGGAATCTCACAATTGAAAACTGGAGAGGGGGACTCGAAGACAGTTGGCATCATTCTTAGCAGATTCCAGGAGAGAAAGACTTGCCAAAAGACTCCTTGTCTAGTTTTGTGACAACATCACCAAAAAATCCAGATGTCAGGATCAGCCTGGTGAACTAGGAGAACATCATTCCAGAAAAGGAAGGAACCCCATTGAAAAGAGACTTGGGGGCTTGGGGGTTTATTTTTGTTTGTCTTGGCAAAAACATTTAAAAACTACTCTCTTAAAAATTTTAAAATATACAATGCATTATTATTATAGTCATCATTCGCTACAATAAATCGCTTAAGCTTCTAATTGAAACTTTGTCCCCTTTGGTGAACAGCTCCCTTATCCCTCCACTCCCCACCTTCAGCCCTTGGTAACCAACACTCTACTCCCTAACTCCACGACTTCAACTCTTTTAGATTCTGTCAATGATATCATGTGGTGTTTGTCTTCCTGTGCCTGGATTATTTCCCCTAGTGTAATGTCCTACAGGTTCACCAAAACATCCCATTGTACTCCATAAGTATTATTTGTCAATTAAAAATTTTAAAAAGAACATAAAAAAGAGATTTGTTTAAAAAACTAAAATTGTCTTCCAGGTATGATTTTCCATCCTCACCACACTCATGTAAAGCTGAGCCACCCTGATTTCACACAATGGCTCTCCCCAGGACAGTGACCCTGTCCATCTGAAAGGAAGGCAAGGGTTGGAGTCCACAGCCACTTAAACAATTCTTGTTAAAAATGCAGAAATTTCTAAATGAAGAGCATATTTGAGATCCAAAGTGAGTAGAAAGTTTGAGAATTTACTACTCAAAAAATGAAAAAGAAATTTTGAACACAAGCTAAGTATTTTGTACCCTTCTACAGATCAATGACGGTTTTTGTTTGTTTGTTTGTTTGTTTTTGCATTGCTGGGGATTGAACCCTGGGCCTCTCACTTGTTAGGCACGCACTCTACCATGGAGCTATATCCCAACCCCTCAATGGCATTTTCAAAAAAATGAATACTTTGGGTAAGACCTTGTCTAGAAAATCTTGCAAAATCTAATTTTACTATCTTTAACTACTATGAACCTTCATTTCTGTGATCTGTATGCAGTTCTAAATCTGCTGCATTGCCCTTTAGTTTTCTCATACATGTTTTCCTCTTTGAGTTGTTTCTATTTGGGTTGCTGTGTAAAAGTTGTTTTTATTTTATATTGATATCAGTATTTCCACTGCTGTGAGATCCTGTTTTTATACTATCGACACCTAAGTACCTGGCTTCCTTGCCGTCTGCTTTCCTGTTATTGGGCTACGCGTCTGTGCTTGGCTTTGTGGTGCTCTGGCTGAGTCTCTGAACCACATTTCTGACTTACCTGCAGGCTCCCTGTTAAGCTCTGCCAATAGGAGGTGCTGAAGGTGGTGTAGAAGGGTGGGGCACCTTCCCTGTCAGCTTCCTGTTTCCTGTTCCCATGAGCCTCACCTTAAGGATACTTCTTCAACCAGGTGGCAGAAGTTCCTTCCATGACAGCAGCTGAATTTGGTGGGCAGGTTTTCAGCTATGGCAGAACAAGTGTCACTGCACACCCTCCACGACACTAACATCAGCCAGCTAGGCCCTCTCCTCCAGGTCTGGAACCCAAATCCAACCAGGCCCCTCCTCTGAGCTCAGAGACTCCAGCACTAGACGGGCAGTACACTCTTCCCAAAGGCCTAAACCCCAACTTCATGAGCCCTCTTCCAAGGGTACAAAGTTTTAGTAATTCCAACCTCTTTCCTTTGCTCCTGAAGTTTTGGGGATGGTGCCTGTACTCCTTACCTTCTTAACACTTGAGATTCCTTTTGTGCTTTTTTGCTTTCAGTTCATAAATAAATGTATACCTTGTTAATATTCTCCATAGTAAATTATCTGTGTCACCTCTTCAATCAATTAGCTCTTCTTTGACTTGTCTCTTTACTGTTTCAGAGTTTACAGCATGCAACTCTTGCACATACTTTGATAGATTTATATCTGATTATTTCACTTATGGTGCTATTTTAAATGGTACTTTAAAAGTGAGTTCAACAAGTGGAGGATTTCTTGCTGTCAAGAGGTCATTTCTTGCTGGGCATGGTAGCTCATGCCTGTAATTCCACCAACTCAAGAGGCTGAGGCAGGAGGATGGCAAGTGAAAAGCCAGCTTCAGCAATTTAGAGTGAGGCACTTAGTATCTGAATGAGACTCTGTCTTTAAATAAAATGTAAAAAGGACTGGGAATGAGAATCAGTGGTTAAGCATCCCTGGGTTCAATCCCCAGTACTCCCCCCCCCCAAAAAAGATGTCATATCTCCCCAAAATGACCTTTAGATTCAATACAATACAAATCAAAATCCCACTAGGTCTTATTTCTTTAGGCACTAGGAACTGAACCCAGGGGCACTTTAGCTCTGAGGTGCTTTTTATTCCCAGGCCTTTTTATTTTTTATTTTGAGAAAGGGTCTCACTAAGTTACTTGGGGCCTCATGAAGTTACTGAGACTGACCTCAAACTTGCAATTCTCCTCCCTCAGCCTCCCAAGTTTTACCACCACTCCTGGCTAGTCTTTATTAAGTAGAAATTGATAAGCCAATTCCAGAATTTATGTAGGAAAGGCAATGGGAATTCAATTAACTGAAACAATTTTGAAGGGCCCACACTACTTGATTTCAAAGCTTAACATAATTCTGTAGTAATCCACACAATATGTCATTAGTGACAAGACAGACATAGATCAGTGGAATGGAAGGGAGAAGCATAACAGAGTCTCCATTGTGACCAGTGGATTTCCAACAAAGATGTCAGGCAATCCAGTGGAGAAGAACGGCCACTGCAACAAATGAAACTGGAACAATCAACAGCCATCCACAAGGACAAGCAAAAGTCCAACCCAGGTCACACTACGTATGGTATCAAATAAACACCAAGAATCTTTATCATCAACTGTCTTCACTAAAGACAGTAGAAAGTCTTCACTAAAGACTGTAGAAATACCTCAGGAAGAAGAAACCATCTGTACTGCAAAAAGGAAAAGTAAGAAAAGAAATTGGCAAAGCATGTGGGTCAATCTACACAAATATTTCCTGTGTAAAATAATGATAATAACATCTAATTTGAGGGACTTGAAAAGTGATAAAAATGCTACACAAAGCCAGGCACAGTGAGTGGCACACACATATAATACCAGCGCTTGAGAGGTTAAGGCAGGAGAATGGCAAGTTCAAAGCCAGCCTCAGTAACTTAGCAAGGCCCAAAGCAACTCAGTAACACCTGTCTCTAAATTAAAATATACGTTTTATATATAACGTATATAAGAGCTGTGGATGTGGCTCAGTGGTTAAGCAGCCCTGGGTCCAATCCCCAGGACCAAAACAAACAAAAATGCAGCATAAAACATCTGACATGGGAAGAGACCTTAGAAGTTAAGCTGAAATATCACTGAATTTTTTCAGGAGAATGATAAAAAATTTTTAATGAGTTTAGATTTTAAATTAAGCATGTATTTTGTAATATTGAGTCACTTTTTAAAATGACATCATTAAAAATAAAGTGTGGCTGGGGATACAGCTCAGTTGGTAGAGTGCTTGCCTTGCATGCACAAGGCCCTGGGTTCAATCCCCAGCACCACAAAAAAATAAAAAATAAAAACAAATACAGTGTACAACTTCCAAAACAATGTGGGCAAACAGAATTAAACAAAAGGTAAATGAATCCTAAATCAGAAGAGTGCACTAAAAAAGTGAGCAAATAGTCCCAAGTGATAGATAAATATAACAGTGATCACAAGAAAGAAAAACTGATAATACTTGACAGTTCAAAGAAAAATGTTTTCATTTTGGATGGCAAATAAAATCTAGTGTATGCTATTTTAAAGAGACATACCTAAAATATTAGAACACACAAAATTTGAAAGTAAACCATGGGAAAAGAGATAGCATACAAATATGAAGTGATAGAACTGATAGCTCTATATTAAAATCAGACAAAATACAACTTAACAGAAGAAAAGCATTATTGGAGATCTTTTGAAAGGTCACTCTCTAGTGATGCAAGTTTCAATTTTCAGGAAAATATAATAATTCTACCTTTGTATGCAACTAATAACCTATCTTCAAACTACAGCAATCAAATATTGTCTGACTAAATAAATTCAACATCATAGTGAACTCTTCTAATGTATCTTTTTCAGTTAGTGAAAAGATTGAACAGCCAAATAAAGCAAAATTTAGAGACAATATGAACAACATATTAATAAGCTTTATCTAATGGACATTTATAAAATGCTTACCCCAACAGAGAAAGTAAATCCTTTTCAGTTCCATGATGAACTATCACAAAACTCAACTACATATTATAGAAGTCCTAAAACAGCTATTTCTCTAAATTCTAAACAATACCTATAAAATAGTTCACATTTTCTGATCACAAGGCAACACATTCAGAAATTAAAAAGCAAACAAAAGCACTATAAAAATGCACAATACCAGAGTATCTGATACATACCCTGTGGCACATCAACTCAGAGGCAAAAATAACTAGACTCCTGAGAGTTAGGACAACCACAAAGAAAATCAACAAATTCATGTGTACCCCATCTGAATAAAAAATAAGAGGGCAGATGAGCAAAGGCTTTTATTAATAAGCTTGAAAATTATAATTAATAAGTAGAAATTTAATAACAAAAGAGAAATTGGAAATGATAAGAGAACCAAGTAGTATTAGATTTGATCACAGTTAAAATGAAAAATCACAATAGATAGGATAAATAGAAGGATGGATTCAGCTGAAAAATGAACTGGTGAGTTTAAAACTTAGATTTTTAAAAAAGCAGAGAAAAATGGAGATTAAAAAAAAAATTTCAAATGTTCCTGAAAGATACGGAGGACAGTAGTGTAAAGGCACTAACATCGGAGAAATAAGAGAGTTGAAAGGAAATATTTAAAGAAATTATGAAGACTAGTTTCCTGTAATGGAGGAAAATGACCTGGACTAAAAGAGCCCCAGGAGGACCAAACACTATAGTGAAATATAAGAATATCAAAACAGGGAGAGCCAGATAATTAACATTTATAACTGGAGATGTTAACGTATTTTTCAAGACACTGATAAATCAAGCAGATGAAAAAAGGCAAAGTTATTGAAGACTTGAACAATGCAATTAATAAGCTTGATTAATTGAGCTATCATGAGTGAATCTACAATTCTATGGCCTGATTTGCCCAGGTCAATACTGGTAATACCTACTGTTCTGGCTAATTATTAATAGCACCCCTTTCACTGTAAAGCAAGTCACAATTTGAACAATAAATTATATGGTAGACCAGCCATTTGAGGTTTTCAGATCTCTGTACTAAACGTCAGAGAAGATAACATTTTTTTAGCAGACATGAACCACTTACAAAAATAAATCTTGTTTTAGGTCATAAAGAAAATCTCAATAAATTCCTCAATAAATTCATCTTTTTGCCATTCTTTCATTTAACAAATATTTGTTGAGCACCTACCATGTGACTTGGCATTCTTCTAACCCTGGCATACAGCCCAGATACTACATGGCACCAATCCCAGGGCCATGTTCACATTGTTGTTTAACAGGAAAATACCCAGCAATGCCACATGGCACAGCTCCAAGGTTCAGTTCTCCATCAGAACAACTCCCTGGAAGGTTTGCACTGTGACACCTAAGAGTCATAACAGCTATGGCCACTGCAGGAAACCAACCAGGCAAAACTCCTGCCCTCCTGCAGCTTACATGATAATGATGAGAAACAGAAAATGAACAAAATAAGTCAGGGACTTATTATTATAGAAGGTGATACATGATACAAACTAGAATCAAGTAGATAATAGAAGTATCAGAAGTCAGGGCTGAGGAAGAGCAGGCACCTTTAAGCAGAGTGGTCAGGACAGGCCTACAGAGAAGGCAACATCTGAACCAAGACTGACCACGGTTAGGAAGTGCGCCGCTGGCCCTATGGGAAAGCACAGCGGTAGAGGGCAGGGCCACTGCAAAGGCCTGGAAGTGGGATCCTGGCTGGCAGGCGCAAGAAAGCAAAGCAGCCAGCACAGCTGAAATCAGGGAAGAGGGAGAGCCATCGGTGAGGAGGTCAGGATTGAAAAGCGGGCCAGGTGGTGGTGACCATTGGAAGACACTGGCTTTTACAGTGAAGGACACAGGACCTCTAGAGAATTTTGAACAGAGGAATGACATCATCTGACTCCTGTTTTTTAAAAAAACACTTAAGCTGCTGTGTCAAGAATGGACAACAGGGCTGTGTGTGTGTGTGTGTGTGTGTCTTCTGATTGCCATGTCCAGAGCTGCTGTCCCTGCTATGCTTTTCCACCACGATGTTCTGCCTCACCTCTGGCACAGAGCAATGGAGTCAGCCATTGATGGACTGAGCTCTCCAAAACAGTCTTTTGATCACAGCAGTGAAAAAGTTGACTGAAATAGCAGGTGATGGTGGAAAAGCTATGGAAGATGTGTGTAGATCCTATTGAGCCTGCCTCAAAACCTGCTGGAGTCATGGCAAAGGTTCCCCCTAGGTCACTTTGGCCCCTCAGTCATCTTCACACCTGGTCTCACACCAGGTCTTCCCTGGAACCTTACCTGTGCATCTGCAGCGCTTGCTCTTAAACTCTGTTTCCTACTGTGTGCTCTTTCGCATGGCTTGTACCTTGTGGATTATTTTACTCCTGCATTTCAGAATGGCTGACTGACAGCCTTTCACCCATGCAGTTCTGCCTCTTTCTTTAAAGTTGTTTCCCTGAACTGAGGGGTTCATGGGTCTCACAGTATGTGGTTCTCAAGCTCGGCTGCACAGCCACATCATCAGTGCTGGGCACGCTCAGACTGGCTTTGTCAGCAGTCCGTCCTGGGGCTTGGGCCAGACATTTAATTAGCTTTCCTTGTGATTCCGTGATGATGGTCATGTGAAGCCTCTGCTCTGTACCTCTCTGCAGCTTTTCTTTTTTGTCTTTCTTAAAACTGGATTAAGTAAATAAAAACTCTAAAATGAAAAAAAAAATGAATAAACTGTAGGGGCACAAGTTTTCCTCAAAAGAACCCTGTGGGGAGGCTTGGAATAATGTAGGTGAGACAAGGAGGTTTAGATCCACATAGCTGCAGTGTAGACATAAGAATGGTCGAGCTCTAGCGTATTTTGAAGGTAGAGCCAACATAGCTTTCTGGCATTGAATGTGGAATATGACAGAAAGAAATCAAAAGTCACTCCCATGCCTTGCACACACCCCAAGGAACTGGAGGACTGTAGTCGTCACTAAATAACACGCAGAAGACTGAACGTAAAGCAGGTTTACGATGGAAGGGTTGTTGGTGGCATTTTACATTGAAAATGTCTCTTAGGCATCTGAGTAGAGAAAGCTGGTACTTGGGTATACAAATGTGTAGTTGGGGGGAGTCCAAAGATAAAATTTTGTAAGTCACCAGCACATACATAGGGCCTTTCTGCTTGGGACTGGAGAGATCATGAAGGGAGCGAGTGTGGGAAGGCAGAGGGCCAGGGACTGAGCTGCCTGGGGTGTCCAGTACTGAGACGTTGAAGAGAGGGGATGCTGAGGGACAGGCAGTGAGGTTGGAAGCAGTCAGAAGTGTTGGGCTCTGGGAACCAAGTGACAAAACAGAAATGTTTCAAAGGGGATGCTGATAACAAATAGATTGACCAAGATAAAGAGGAAAATTGATGACAGCCATGTCTGATACTGTCTTGCTGATGTTGGTTTAGGAAAGAAATGGAGAACGTCAATCTAGAAAAGTTATTTCAAAGAGTTTGAGTATTAAGGAAATCCTTCAGACGTGGGCAGGAGCAAAAGGGAGAATTGGGGTCAAAAGAAGGTTTTTTTCAAAACCAAAAGAAACACAGCATGCTTATATGCAAACAAAGATGATCTAGAGGAGAAAAAGGAAGATATGTGAATTGGAGAGGAATGGGCAGAGTCACAGGAGCCAAGCCCCTGAGTGGAAGTGAGGAGACAGGACAGATGCCAGAGGCGGCCAAATTTAGGAGCCCCAAAATTGAAGGGCATTAGTAGGAGGGCTGGTGGAGCATGAGGGCACATGCAGGGGGCCGGGAGAGGTGGTGGCAGGCAGAGGTGGTGGCAGGCACTATGGAAGTTCTCTGCCAGTTCAATTGTCTCATAGAAATAAGAGACAAGGTCTTTAACCTCGTGCAGAAATAGAGGAAGGAACCCCACAGGAGAGCAGGTAGCTTACAAAGCCATATATGAAAACAGCATCACCCATGAGAGAATGAATGGACAACGAGAGCAAACCACAGGGTCACTGGGCAGGCAGGACAGCCCCACTGCCGGGAAGCCATGAGTTTCCAGTGAGGCTCATCAGCTCGGCTTCCTCCTCCCCACAGAGAAGGTGAATGACGCCAACCACAGCCCGGGCTTTGCTAGAGAATGCCACACACAGTGGGCTGGTATGCCAGAGTGTGCACAAGAGCCCCGAGATGACGACTGGAGAGGGACAGGAGGGAGGCCAGGGCGTGGAAAGGAGGCAGGACGCTTGCACTGGGGGTTCTTGAACTGGGTGTGCTGCGGTGGGGGTACTCCAGGAAGTGAGCTGGCAAGTCGGGGACAGGATGGTGGTCAGAGTGGAACGCTTGAGACAGAGACTGAGGAGGATCTGCCACTGTGTGTTCCCGACGAGGCACGGGGTCTGGCTGGAAGGCCAAGGTGGGGCAGAGAGCAAAGAGTGAGTGATCCAATAACGTGTTTAAAGTCCTTTTTAACCCTTTCTTTTAAAAGAAAGACTTTCTTTTCTAGAATGGAAGTCAGTAGAGCAGCTT
Source organism: Glaucomys volans (assembly GCA_020662805.1). Lineage (NCBI taxonomy): Eukaryota > Metazoa > Chordata > Mammalia > Rodentia > Sciuridae > Glaucomys > Glaucomys volans. The sequence continues at coordinate 208,686 of JAJEJO010051302.1, forward strand.
TATCTTCCCACTTGATATAATGAAAACTCATAGAAGAAATGAAACAAGAGTAGAAAGAAGACGTCAGGAAATAAAGAACAGTGACCCTGGAACATGTGGGAAAGACATGAGACCTAGGATTGCCCAGCTTACCACCGGAAGGAATTTCCTGGCAGAAGGCAAAGATGGATCAGGTAATACCCAGAGGACTCCTTGAATTGAGGAAACCAAACTGAGAGAACTTGTGAAGAACAAAGCAGCTAGAATTTACAGGACAGAAAAACTGAGCTGTACAGATACCTGGGCCAGGCACAGTGGCACACACCTGTAATCCCAGCAATTTGGGAGGATGAAGGAGGAGGATTGCAAGTCTGAGGCCAGCCTGGGAAATTTAGTGAGATCCTAAGTGATTTCACAAGGCCCTGTCTCAAAATAAAAAATAAAAGGGCTGGGGATGTGGCTCAGTGCTAAAGTATCCTTGGGTTCAATCCCTTGTACCAGAGAGAGAGAGAGAGAGAGAGAGAGAGAGAGAGAGAGAGAAAGAGAGAGAACTGTGAGGATCATTAGGGGGATATCCTTAAGCACTCAGCAGAATGCTGTCACCACCCACCTGCCAGGAAGTTCCAAGGCACGGGAGAGAGCTGCCTGGAAGGCTTAGAAGGAACAATATCCAATGCTCACCTAGGGCCAGGAATAGTGCCTGTTTCCATCAGTCAGATTAGAAAACCTGGCAGAGTACTCAGGAAATTCTTCCTCAGCAGTGGGGGTTAGCCCTGGATTAAACATGGCTCTGAGAACCACACATCAAACCACACATCCCAGTCTTGGTCACTGAAGTTGTGACCAAGTTAAGTTGTGACCAAGTTGTCTATGGGACTAAGCAGACATCGCCCTTGGGACCAGCACCCAGAGGCTCTGGTTTACGTCCTGCTCTATGAACACAGTCACTCAGGCACAAGTCACTTCCTACAGAAGTTCTCAGCACCACACTCTCAAAGAGCAGTGCAGGGAGTTTTGCTGAATGAAAGACATGTCACTTGCAATAAGGTCACATGCTAGAGGCCTGGGGTACAGGACAAAGAAAGAAAGCCATGCTTGTAGCTCAAATTATGACAAGGCAGTTAACAACATTGGCTCAAATGCAGCCACCTCTAACCTCATCTCAGGACACCAAGTTTATAAGGTGATCCTGTAATCTATGGATTCTCTCAAAATATGAACAGTTGTTCTTTATCCCTCCTCCAAAGTGTGGAGATACACTCCAAGCTAGACAGAACTAGACTATGTTAAGGGCAAAAATGACAGCTTCACTCTTTTAAAACCAAAATTTTACAATGAGCAACAGTTTAAAGGGGAAGAAAAAGTGTAGCAAAAGATACCAATGCCTCTCTACAATTCACCTCTCCACACCAGATTGCATGCACTTGTAACTTTCTGCCCTGCCCCTGGAGGATGCTCATGCCCCTGGGGAAAGCCCTCAGTGCCCGAAGGACAACACCACGAAGTAGACCCCAGTCAATAGCAAATGGGGAGTGGTAGGAAGATGCCCCAACTTCCTCCCCCTCTGGAAAGAACAACTCTGTGGTGTGCCTACACAGTCTCCTGGGGTTCCCAGCAGAACTGGCTCCAGCTGCCCACAGTGGTAGCTTCCTTTAATCAGTCCTGTATTATCTTCCTTCCCATCCCTGTTTTACTCCTCTATGAGGACTTTCCAGGATCCTTCTCAAAAAATATTTGGGGAAAAAATGCTTCTGTATAAACACAAACCAAGACATGGCAGAGGTGACCATGAACAGGGATTAAAAACAGAAGGGTTCTTAGAGACCATTGGGTCCACCTCCAACATCTGACAGATCAAGGAACTCAGGTCCGGGAGCAGAGTCAGTGGCAGAGTCAATGCCAACACTGAAGACTGACAGTTCTGCTGACGGTAAGAAACCGACACATGTTTAAACAGTAGCATAACAACTAGGAAGCTCGGGAGCCTGCCAACATGGATTGTGTTTGGGTTGGAGTGTGTCTTAAATATACAGGTAATGCTGTAATTATAGTCTCAGTAAATATGGTTGGCGAATTAGGTATTTTCCTTTGGATGATTGCAATCCACTTCTGTAAAAACTGCCACTGAAGAAACTCCCAGCTCATGCTTAAAGAGATAAATAAAAAGGGGAGAGTTGATGATTTATTTGCAGGACCCTGGAACATTCCAGAAATGTAATTGAAGGGAAATCAGCAAAGAAACAGAAAGGAGTCACTCACATCCACCTTTTCCTCAGCCACTCTCCACCTTCACCCAGGCTGTGAGAGGCTGTGGGTCTGCATGTAACTTTGGGGTGCTCATGCACACTGCACTCCAAGGAGCCCTTTGTAGTTGTGGCCTGCACTAAGCATATTCCCAGAGTTGAAACTCATAACAGATCTGGATGCTGTTAAATCTGCAGGGATGGAGTACTGGGAGGGACTGGTGAACCTGGGTCAGGTCCCTGCTGGACTCACACTAGCAGGCAAGTGTATTTCTTCCCCATCTGGAAAACAGGATGCTACGTGGTGTGCTCACTTTGCAGAGCTGCAATGATAACTGAGTCCTGGGAGGGCAGAGAGCATGTCTTTCTTTGTCATTACTTGAATGCCTGTGCCTTGCCCCTGCCAGGCTCATGGGAAGCTCAGCACACATGGATGGTTAAATGATCGCCCAAATGAGGGCGTGCTCCTGAACCAGTAAGTTCTCCACAGATGTTAAAGACCATCTGCTTCACTTTTGACTCTTGTCCCCTCTTGTCCCCACACTATTCTTGCCCCAGTGACCAACCCACCCTTCAACCTAAACATTTCTCTCAGTCCTCCTCAACCAGTATGAAGTCCCCAAATGCACAAACCACCTGTTCTCAAGGCACCAAATCCCCCAGCACAATTAAGATCTCCTAAATTCCAGATCCCAGGATCTGCAAAATCCCAGGATCTCCCAGGACCACAGGTACAGAATCCCCTCTGAAGGACCCTAGGAACATGCAATAACTGATCCCAAAGAAGCCCTCCTGGCCCAACAAATCTCCCTCCCTAAGGTTCTCACCCTTTGGGCTCCTCAGCCCCCTTCTCCCCACTTCAGCCCAGTGTCCCAGTCTCCTGAGACGATCCAATGTCACCCTCCAACAGACGGTGGAGGAAGAAGTGGGACTGGGAGAGCAGCTGCCCATTTATGTGCCTTGTCCCTTTCACCTTCCAGCTGTCACCAAGACTGACATCATGGAGCCAAACAGGACAAATTCAACAGATTCCTGCTAACACTACTTAGATGAATGCAACCCCGGGAACAAGAAAAGACAAACAGCTGATGAGCTCAAAAGCCACCTGCACCACTAAGTGCTGCTGATGTGTCACCCAACGTCCCAGCTTCCACTTACTGCCTAGGAAGTGAGGATTGGAGCGCCTTTTGCACAGGGTGTTGGGAAGACCAGCAGACCCAGCTACGTACCAGCAGAGCCAGGCACTTTATATCTCAGTAAACGTCATTTCCCTCCTCCCTCGACTCAGTGGACTCTGTTGCAGCCATGACCCTGAGACCCACCAGAAGCCCGTCCCTTAATGCCCCACACATGGGCTCTCCTTCCTTCAGCACTGGAGGAAGGGAATGAACAAGTGCGTTTCCCCCTTAAGTGGCCTTCTTAGAATCACCTCGGGATTACTCCCCTTTTGCAGAGGCTCAGAGATGTCAGGTGACTCTCAGTGCCACACAGCTCCTACGAGACACAACTGAGTCAACCTCATTCTCTGGAACTCCAAAGTCTACATTTTATGCTTCCCACAGTATTCTCCCTTGAAAGGATGCATGTGAATCAGAATCACAAACCAGTTAAAAAGACTGTTCAACACCAGGAGAAGAAAGTCTTCATCCAGGAAGGACAGTTCACTCAGTGGACATTGTATTTTCAACATCCCTTCCCTTTGTCCTTGATTCGCCTTCCCTCATCTGCATTTCCCTCTCAGTCCACAAGGTGGCAATATTCAACAGTTAAGTGAAAAGCAACTCTAGCAGGGATCCCTGAGGTTAACCTCCCAATTGTACTTAAGCACCTGCAAGGACACACCTGTAAGGACAGATCCTCATTAATGGGCACTATGAATGAAGTATCCCAACAGAAAAGCTTCCTTCAACTCCCCTCCCCGCCAAAAAAATTTTTTTGAAAATGGACTCTCTGGGACTTGTGTAATATTTCTTTCCTATCTTACAGGGAAAGTCAGAAAAGCAAAAAAAAAAAAAAAAAAGAAAGAAAAAAAAAAAGAATAAAAATGGAATAAGATTAAAAGATAAGGGTAAATAATAAGATACAGGGGCAGAGTTCATGGCAAATGAAAGAAAGAAAGGATGTTCTGAGTTGAGTACCCTGCATTTCTAGCTTCTGCAGGACCCACACCCGGGTCATGGCATGCAAAGCATCAGGATCAGACAGTCACTTGGCAAGCATCCCAACACAGTTGTCATGTGGGCTGAAAGGTAGTCAGCACCCCTTGGGTACCAAATCCATAACTAACTTCACAGAGCTCTAGGATCAAAGACCCCCGGATTACTAGAGTTAAAACTGACCCTAGAACTATTACTTCTAGAAAGATGGAGTAGACATATTTTTCTTATTTTCCTGCTAAGTCCAGCTAAACACTCAGGACTTTTAAATAAACATAGAAGTCTCCAAAAGTTGGAGTGGAGGCAGACAGACGAGAAGCCTCAAAACCCAGAGAAGGACCCAGTGGTGAGTTCTTTGAATTTTATTTTTACCTCAAGACTAGTTATTGGAGAAACCAACAACCTGGAAAAACCAGTAAGTACGGGGAAAAGGTCCCCAAGAAAAGCCTGTTCTCTCTCACCAGAGGACCAGGAACAGGACAGCCCAGCAAGACATAAAATTTTTAGAAAACAGTCACTCAAGTCCAGCGAAATACCATGGAGAAAGCAACCCCACTCCGCCAGCAGAGGCCGTACAGAGAGCCCAAGTTTCCACTTCTGTAACCGGGCATCCCCACCTACCCTTCCTTCCCACCCCCAACTCGTATAGTGTCAGAGAAGACCAAATGGAAAGATAGGATTTTCATTCTTGCTGAGCAGTAACAAGCACACTGGGTCATGCAGAGTGGTCAGTGGAGGCCATAGGGGACCCTAGACTTTCATCCTCACTGGACAGTAACAAGGTATCAGTGGAGGCCCTGTAGACCTGAACTCCCACCACCACCCAGCAGTGATCAAGAGTTTCACTTCCTACAGGGATTCATCTGGGCCAGGAAGAGAATCTGAATTTTTATTCCAATCTGGCAGTAACAAGGCAATCATTTCTTTTCTTCCACCAAAGCAGTAGCAAAGAAGACTGACTGAGATAAAAGATTTAAATAAAATCCAAAGTTGTATAATACCCAAAGTATCCAGGTTTCAGTAAAATAAAGCAATAAAATATTCATCATATCAAGAACCAGGAAGAGCTCAACTTGAATGAAAAATACAATCAACAGAAGTCAACACCAAGACAACACAGAAGTCTAACAAGGATTTAAAGCAGTTCTTATAAAAATCCTTTAATAAGCAACTGTGCACATACTTGAAACAAATAGAAAGCCCCAACAAAGATAGAAGGTGCAGAAAAAAGATCAAATAGAAACTTTAGAGTTGAAAATTATAATAGCCAAAAATAAAAAGTGAAATAGACTCAACAGCAGAATGGATATGGTAGAGGAAAAAAACTCGTGAATTCGAAGTTAGAGCAACAGATATTTCTTAATCAGAAAAACAGAGAAAAAAAAGATTGAAACACAAAATGAATCAGGGTCCCAAGGGAATAAAGGACTATAACAAAAGATCTAGTATGTTTCATCAGAGTTCCAAAAGAGGAGGAACAGCTGAAAAAGCACTGAGAGAAATAATAACCAAAAACTTCTGAAATCTAGCAAAAGATAAAACTTTACAGATTCAAGAAGTTTTGGGAATCCCAAATGGGAGAAATGCAAAGAACTCTACACCAAGGCACATCATATTCAAATTTGTGAAAACTACAGATAAAATGGGAAAAGAAAAAAAAACTTACCCATGGGGGAAACCAAAATAAATGACAATTTTCACAAAAGAAAAGAAGAAACCAGAAGGAAAATGGCACATTTTTCAAGGGCTTGAAGAGCAAGAACCATCAACCCAACCGTATCCTTTAAGAATGAAGGAAGAAATCTAAAGGCTCTCAGATGAAGGAAAACTAAGGGAATTTGTTGCTAGCAGACCTATGTTAAAAGAATAGCTAAAGGAAGTTCTTTACACAAAGAGAAAACGACTTTTTAAAAAGGAATTTCACCATCAGAAAGGAAGAAAGAACAAGAGAAATGGCAAAAGGAGCGGCAAATGCAATAGACTTTCCTTCTTGAGTTTTCTAAATTATGTTTAATGGTTGAAGCAAAATTCTACTCTGGTTCTAAGTATATGTAGAAGAAACATTTAAGACAATTATATTATAAATCATAGAGGCTAAAGGGACATAAAGGAAGTTAATTTCTATATTTTACTTAAACTGGTAAAATGTTGACAACAGCCAGGCACGTGCCTGCAATCCCAGAAGCTCAGGAGGCTGAGGCGAGAGAATCTCAAGTTCAAAACCAGCCTCAGCAACTTAGCAAGACCCTGTCTCAAAATAAAAAATAAAAAGGGCTGGGGATGTGGTTCACTTGGTTGAACATCTCTGGTACCAAAAAAAAACAACGTTCACAACAATAGATGCTCATAAACTACATTATAATACCTAAAGCAACCACTATTAAAGCTAACAAAGACACTCAAAAATACTACAGATAAAATGAAAGAATGTTCGAGAAAATCCAAAGCATGTTCAAGAAATTCACAGGAAGGGAGGGAGAGAAAGAAAATGAAGAAGTAAAAAACAGGGAACAAAGAGAAAATAAAAAATAAAATCACAGATTTAAGCTGTATCATACCAATAATCATATTGAACAAAATGGTATGTAAATACAGGATTTATAAGAGATTCTGGAGATCTTGGCCAAAGGTAAAATGTTGTAATTATATAGAAGGAATGAATAATAAGTATTTAAGTTTATTTATATGTCAATTCACCTAATCATTCCACACTATATACATGTATCATGACATCACTATGCACCCTATAATTATATATGATCACTTGTCAAAAATAAAGAAGAAGATAGAGTCTGTCACAGGGATCAAAAATATTACCCAACAGTATGCTATCTATCAGAAACTTACCTTGAATATAACAATGAAGGTATTTTTAAAGTAAAAGATGGGAAAACATATACTATGAAAACATTAGTCAAAATAATGCATGATTTGCTACACTATTATCCAATTAAGTAAATTTCAGAGTAGAGAAAATTACCAGGGGCAGATAGAGACATTACACAGTGATAAAGTCAATATGACAAAAGACAATGCAATCCTAAATGTGTACATGTCAAACTATAGCTACATGTGAAGCAAAAACTGATAGAATAATTAAAAGGGGAAACAGATTATTCCACAAATACATTGGAATGTATACCCTCTCAACAACTAATGAAATGAGACAGAAAATCAACAAGGTTATAGAAGAACTCAATATCACCATCAATTAACATTATCAAAACACCCAGGGCCTCACACATGCTAAATTGACATTCAGAGCACACTCCACCTGCGGACAGCAGAATCCATGTTCTTTACAAGTACCTGTGGAACCTATACCAATAGACACCTTATCCCGGGGCATGAGGCAAAGCTCAACTCATTTAAGAACTGAAACACATAGTTTCTTCTCTGACCACACTGGAATCTTCCACAAAGCAAGAACTTGCTAAATATTTGCTTCCTCAAAGTTTATTAAACAAACCTTCCTTCTTGAAGGCAGTCTATTAAGTGTGCCAGTCGGCTGATGTGTCTCAGCTGCAGACTTACCTTTCTTTCCCTGCTTGAGATGCCATAGACTTTGCATTTGGCTCTGCAAAAGAGGACACTGGAGGGGATCTTTGAGCATGGAGGTGAGAAAGGCGACTTTGCTCTTTCCTGGAAGCCTGCTTCTATATCACCCAGCTATGCTACTTCCCCCCAGCAGTAGTGATTGCCTGCAATAGCAGCAGCTGAATCCCCACTTGGAGAACCAATCCCATCTTGCTGCTTCAGAACACGAACACCCACTGGCAGCACCCTCCTCTCAGATGTGGGCCCAGGTGCAGGGTCCCTCCTCCCCACTCGGGAACACCAGGCACCAGTTAAGCAGTGCCCCTTCCCCTAGTCTCCAACCTCTTCCTTTGCACCCCAAACCTAGGGGTATCCAGTGCTTCCTGCAGTTCTCTCCCCAGGTTATATTAGTGTCCCTCTTTTGACTATTTAGTTCTTTTACACCCAGCAAACATTGTTCCTGTTGAATGTTCTCTCTTAGGTGAACTGGGATGCTTTCTCTCTCCTAAGTTCCACATTGCATACCCTGAGGCTGCCTCACTTTCCACCGGCTCCCCCCACTGGAGACCATTCTCCAAGTGTGGTTGTCATTCATGTGACTGAGTCACATGAGGAGCTGGGAGGTGCCTTTGAGACCCCATGAGGTCAGACTTCCTGCATAAGCAATCAGTTCACAGAAAGCTCACCTGAGCATGGGAGGAGGCGGTAAGGACCTTGTTTGGTTTCCCTACCACCTGGCTCCCTTCCCTCTTATCCTTCCTGCCTCCCTGGTTCTGGGTTATTGGCTGCCTTTTCGGATCCTCCCTTCATGGCTGACCCTGCCCCTGACTTAGGGCAGGTCTGCTACAAACCTGCTTTCTTTTAGCACATCTTCCGTGATGCAGTGGAGAGAGCACCCTCTCTACTTCTGAAGCAGCCTCATATGGCCTTTGTGTAGGCACATCTACTGTAATAAATAGCAGTGTTGTTTACCAATCTTTCTAGTTCTTTGCCTCCCTGGCACACTGTAGAATCGTACCTCCCTCCCCATGAGTAAAATGTGAATGAAAAATGATTGTGTCACTTCTAAGTGGAGGCATTGGAGAGTTGGTGTATAATTCTCCATCTCCCCATTTCCGCTGCTGCTGGCAGCCAGAGATGCTCCCGGAGGTCAAGCCTCCCTCTAGCTTGTTCCTCCCTGAGAGCGATGAGCTGGAGCAGGACCTCCCACTAACTGCAGTGAGCAAGTAGCATAAGCAAGAAGCAAACCTTTGCTTTAAATCTCGAGATGTTTGGTTTTATTCTGTTGCCACAGCGGGAGCAGCCTGACCTTACTGATGCGCAGATGGCTCCGAGTGTTCCTGTCCTGTTGGCAACTTAGCATCTGATGCTTTCTGCTCACATTCTGCATTGAATGTTAATTAGGTGATGGCGAGTCAGGGCTTTCACGTGATGGTCTCCAAGGCACAGTGTGATGGCACCTGAAGAGGTGCCTGGAGGATGAGCTGATGCTCCTGCAGGCCTGGGGAACAAGGATGAGGCTTCCCAGAACTTGGCTAGAGTGGCCCGCTTCTACTTTGAGAGTTAAAGTAGAAACCAGCACATCACAAATAGCAAAAATAAGCAGTCACCTTAAAACCCAGAGTGACTCCTGAAACAGAAGAGCAGGTACTATCATTAACATGTCTGAGGACCAAGTGTGGGGGTCCCTATCTTCCCAGGGCTTCCAGCCAGAGGGAAAACAGACCCTTGAGCAAAACATTGTAATGAAGCAGGAGGACCAGCACAGAAGCACCTGATGTTCCAGAAGTTGGGAAGTGATAGGTGTTGGCACCACAGGCAGTGTGGCTCCCCGGGGTGGGCTGCGAAGCTTCAGTTACACCTTCTGAGTAACTTTAGAGATCCGCTGTACATCATTGTGCCTACAGTCAAGAGTACTAAATTGTGCACCTCAAACTCTGTTAAGAGGGTAATCTCTTGTTAAATGTTCTTCGCTGCCACAAAGATAGATAAAAGTGTAAATATTAAAGAAAGAAGAATATTCTAACCAGAGTGCTCAGAGTGTATACATTGTCCAAGGCTAAACACAATAGGGCCAGTCCACTGCAAGAGAGGGAAATCAGCGTGACCAGAGCATGGACTGTCGGGAGAGAGGCCAAAGAAAAGGAAGCTGCAGATCTTGCATGGCTTTGGAAGTTGAGCTCCAGACTTTGGAGTAACACAGATTTACTTTTTAGAACAGTCACTGGGAGGAAAGTTGATCCTAGGAACCAGTTAGGAGAAACTGGTGGCCTGATCATGGGTGGCAACATCTGGACAGAGAGAGAAATATGCAGGCAGCAGAGGTGGCCAGAACTGGTGCCTGATTGGCCATAGGCAGAGGCAGGAGGCCAGGCATGGTTCCTGGTTTCCATCTTGCATGTCCAGGTAGCTGCTGATGCCTGTCACTGAACTAGAGAACCAGGAGGAGGAGCAGTCTGGGGGGCTGGAGCTCAGGAGAGGGATCTGGGCCTGGCTGAACACTGTCCAGATGAAAAGGTGCCTGGTTTAGACAGAAGCAAAACCAGCTGGCCTGCTATCTCAGCTCGGCGACCATACCAAAACCAAACACCCCAAGGATTTCGGGTAGTTTAAACAGAAGTTTGTTTTCTCACAGTTCTACAGGCCAGAAGTCTGAGATTAGGTGCCAGGATGGTGGGCTGTGACGGCTGCCTTCTCGGTGTGTCCTCACATGGATGGTGGGAGACTTCCATTTCTAATACAACCACAGTTCTACAGGATTAGGGCCTTCGTTCTTTAGGATTATGGCATTACTTAAGATGATGGCATTAATTACCTCCTAAAGACACCTGTCTCCAGATACAATCACATTGGGGGTTAGGACTCCAGCATATGAATTTGGGGAGGGGGACACAGCTCATTCCACAGCAGTGGCAGAATGGGCCCGTTGGGTTACCTAACCAAACGTCATTACTGTCATTACCCATTCCAAGGAGACAACGAGCCCTTGCTGCCTCTCCAAGCCACTTTCTGATCATCTTGCTTCCTGTGATCTTCAAGGGAAGAATGCACTCTTCCAGGCAACACCAATGCTTAGTAACTTTAGGTATTGTGGCTTGTTTTGCGTGGATCAGAATGCTCAGAAAACTGCTGGAAGTCCACAGTTTTGGACCTCCAGACTTGAGAGCCAGTGTCTGGGCCTTAGTGAATTCGCTACCATATATAAAACTTCATGGGGTTTCCTAATGGTCAGTCAGCCTTTCCCTGGGAAGGAAACCAACATTTTCTATCTTGCCTAGCTCATTTAGAAAGAGGAAATACAAGTTTCAATTATGTAGGCAAAGTAGCTGAGCAAAAAGAGAAAAGGCTTTGAGCAGACCATCGGGGTCCCTGTGAATGAGGTCCACTGCAGTGGTGCAGTGAGCAACTTGTGCTGCTACCCAGAGGTTCTTCTTCCAGAAGCAAAGCAAATTTCAAATGTCAGTGCCTCTACCTACCAACTATGGAGTCACTCATTTCTTTTTTGTTTTTGTTATCTTTAAATATACACGACAGTAGGGTGTATTCTGAGGTATTACAAGGGGTACAACCCATTACAACTTTGATCCCATTCTTGTGGTTGAACATGATGTGAAGTTACACTGGTCGTGTATTCATATATGAGTATAGGAAAGTTATGTCCAATTCATTCTACTATCTTTCCTATTCCCATCCCCCTCCCTTCCCTTCATTCCCCTTTGTCTAATCCAATGAACTACTGTACTTCCCCTCCCTACCTTCACTTTTTATGGGTTAGCATCCACATATCAGAGATTAGTGCAGCCACTCTGGAAAGCAGTATAGAGATTCCTCAGAAAACTTGTAATGGAGCCACTATTTGACCCACTCCTCACCTTATACTCAAAGGATTTTACATCAGCATACTACAGTGACACAGCCACATCAATGTTTATAGCAGTTCAATTGATAATAGCCAAGTTATGGAACCAAACTAGGTGTCCTTCAGCAGATGAATGGATAAAGAAAATGTGGTATATACACAATGGAATATTACTCAGCTATAAAGAAGAATGAAATTATGGCATTTGCGGGTAAGTGGATAGAACTAGAGACTATCATGCTAAGTGAAATAAACCAGTCTCAAAAAACCGAAGGTTTAATGTTCTGATATGTGGATACTAATTTTCTCTTAAGGCAAGAAAAAACATATCCACCTCAGAACAGTGAATTGAGTAGAAAATGATGTGCCAACCCTTTAGATCAGTATCTGGCATTTGGTGGGCAAAAATGATGGCTATTTTTATTTTTACTGGGGAAGAAGAATAAGAATAATTAAAAGGCCTGGGAGAAGCACTCTGCATTTTGTGTCTACCTGTGACTTCTACTGTTGCTGACAATTTTGGAGTGAAATTGCTACTCAGAACCACTCCTTCAGTTCTGCAGGGCCATGGGAGGAAAGGCATTCTGTACAACAATAAAACATTAGTCAGCTTTTCATTACTATAATTAAATACCTGAGGCAGCTAACTTATAAAAAGAAAAAGGCTACTTATCTCATAGCTTTGGGGTTCTAAGTCCAAGATCAAGTGGCCCCATTGGTCTGGTCTTTGGTGGAGGTGGCAGATGTGGGCACATCATGGCAGGAGTGTGTGTGTGGAAGAGCCTTCGTTGACAAACAGAAGTCACAGAGTGGGGTGGGCATCTCACAATCTCCTCCAAGGGCACACCCACAATGACCTAAGGGCTTCACACTAGGCCTCACCTCCCAATAGCAGCACCATGGGGCCAAGTCTTTAATCACAATGAACCCTGGAGGGACACTCAAACCACACCCAAGTCATAGCAGGGAGATAACATGGTAAGTGGCATTGCTCTTGAAGTGGCATGGAGTCCATGTTTCTGCCCAGAGATCTCCACCTTCTAGTCTGATCACCACTACCCTAGGTCTGGAAAATATTCTTCCTGCAAAACACAGCTAACAATGACTCCTAATGGCATAAAGAAACTTCCAGGCATAATGGAAATGGTTGCAATCTTGATTGTGTGGTTGTGTGTGTCAAAATCTCAAACTGTACACCTTAAATTTGTGCAATCTATTGTACATCAATTAAACTTCAACGGAGTTCTAAAGCGCCCTCAAATTATCACCACAGTTTGCCAAACACTGATCCAGGCAGAGAAGACCACACGTGGGATTCCAGGAATAAACCAAGATACAGGAGAAAATGTGCACAAGTTAGGAGATCAACAGCATTCTGAAGCACATGTTAATAGGAACAGACCCCCTGGGAGAGCGATCGATCAAGACCATGATTAAACACGGAACATTCATAGATGCAAAGACTGAAAATGATTTGTATAAAATGTTGAAGGCTCTGAAGAGCCAAGTGCCATCTCCACCCCCTGAATAAGACAGAAGTGACTGGGACACAGAAAAGCCTTCAGGGAAGTCCTTGCACAGATTCCTGCCCTCTAACCCTTTCCGCAGTCCTGTTGTCTAAATACCTTTCTCAGAGAACATTTCCATTGTGAACTCTTTGTCTCCAGCTCCTGTGGTCCCCAAGGGTTTCCAAGGCCTAATACAACCCCCTCATTCCCCCTCTGAACTTTTCTTCTCTGCATTGATCCATGTAGCAGCTCCCCACTTCCCCGCTTCCTGGGATACCTGTTTCCTTTCCACCCTGGGACTGCCTGTCCCTCCTTAGACCCAGCTTAATTTTACATACTCTGCAAATCCTTTCTTGGCTCCACTACTAGATGACCATTTTTCTTTCTTTTCATTAAAAACCTATCCATAAACACTTTATTTCTGAACCCAAATTGGGACATGTAGATGTACATGTGCTGTTGATAGATGTAAAATACAGTCTAGGAAAAGGTGCTTGCATCTTAAAAATTGAACTTTGGTAGATGTTTCAATAGTGTAGGAGGCCAGGGAGCAACATATTTGAAATAGTTATTGCATAGGGCATCCAGAATGCATGGCTGATTCTATCATCTGGCTTTTGGCATGAGCAACATGCAGTATGTTATTAAATTCTTTTATTAATATCTCTTTTCCAAAACTAAACTTTAATTACTTTGGGAACAAGAACTGTGTCTATGCCTCCACTCCCAACACCTAGGCAGGACCTGGGAAATGCTGTAGAGCAAAGCAATGGTTATGAAGGAACAACTTCAAATCTGTAATCTCTGTGGGAAGGGACTTGCATTCAGATCACCATCGTCCACCACAGCAGCAGGCGTCTGGGACAGTTCATATGAGTGACACGAGTCACTGAGGGGAGTTGGGATGCAGAATCAATCCCCTAGTAGCGCTAACATCCCAGCACCAGGGACAGAGCTCACCTACCAGTGTGCTTGTTCAGTTAGTATTGGGAGGAATGTGATTAGCATTCTGCTAGATGTTGTATATGTATTCTCTCATTTATACCCTATGACCATGTTATGGTTTTATCTTAAATGTCCCCCAAAAATCATTTGCTAAAGGCTGTTGGGAGGTGGCAGAAACATAAGGAGGTGGGGCCTAACTGGAGGAAATAGGCCAGGGGTGCATGCCTTTGAAGGATTTATTTTGTCCCTGGTGTGTGTGTCTCTCTAGCCACTGAGCTACGTCCCAGCCCTTTTTATATTTTGTTTAAAGACAGGGTCTCACTAAGGTGCTTAGGGCCTCAATAAGTTGCTGAGGTTGGCTTTGAACTTGTGATCCTCCTGCCTCAGCCCCCCAAGCTACTGGGATTACAGGCATGTGCAACTGCTCCCAGCTCAAACTTGAATTTTTATTGAGATTATTTTTCATAACCAAGTTTTCTAGAGCCTATAACAAAAGAGATAGAGTGAAATCAGTTTCTTTCAACATTTTAAAATTCTATGTTCAGAATAAAATGCATCTTGGTTTAAGGAAGTGCTGAGGTAATTCTGTGACTCTCCAAATTTGAAAGCCCCAGGACTATTAGGCTGCTATGTGCATGTCCAGCTCCTCCATTCTTCAGCATAACAGGGGTGGTTTGTGAAAGCAACATGCTCAACCTTGAGTCAATGTTTTGGTTTTTTGTTTGTTTGTTTTGGTGCAGGGAATTGAACCCAGCAGCACTTTACCACTGAGCCATATCCCCAGCTCTTTATTTATTTTTAATTTTGAGACAAGGTCTCTGTAAGTTGCTTAGGATCTTGCTAAGTTGCTGAGTGAGGCTCGCCTTGAACTTGCAATCCTCCTTCCTCAGCCTCCTGAGTCGCTGGGTCAAATAAGTCTTTGAAACAGGGTCGGTAGCATGGCTGTGGGCCTCATACAGTCCATGTTAGTAGCTACTGGGATTTAAGAGGGAAAGATGCTTGAAGAGAAAATTGTAGTTTCTCAGTCGCTGCTTCCTATGTGAAAAATTCAGCAGGCAAACTCAAAAAGCCCTTATAATATGAATCCTTTTCAACCCCCAAGAGCCACCCCAACATGATGCCAGAGTCCTCTCCCTCTCCTCTGTTCCCTCCTGCCAGCTTCAGCACCACAGTGTTCTTTTCTCAGAATATAAATTTAGCTGCTGTAGGAGCAGGAGCAGGCTCAGCAACTCTACTCTCTGCAGGTGGTGTGAGTCACTCCGCCTCGGGAGGGGCCTCCCCTGGCAGGTTTGCCAGCCTGTCCTCCTCCTCCATCTTCTGCTGGTCAGTGGGTCTGGTTAAACACACCTGGAGGGTCAGGAATGTCTCTGGAATATTGATGCTCACCCACTAGGAAACCAAAGCTGTAATTAAATCCACCCAGAAATGTTCCGTGCACTTGGTTTCCCAACTCCAGTTAGCTCTTTGCCTCCTGTATGCAACTTATTCACAGTGGACAAGTAACTCCGATCAGGTGGTGAACACTGGCCCAGCTTGCAGTTCAAGAGCATGCCTTCTTTCCACCCCCAATTCAAAATGCTCAAGGGATTTTAAGCCTAGTCTGATATTTTTCCTTTTTTTCACTTGCCACTTCACACTGGTCTTTTTATCCCAGTTTGTCTCATAAACATATATCCTTCGCTTTCCTCTGCCCCATGGTCTTCCCAGATGGCTAGACTATCCAAAAGGCCAGTTGATTGACAGGAGTGCTTTCTTTCAATGTGGAGAAGAGGCTGCCACCTAGTGTACAACACAGGAAGTGCAGGCATAAAACGTGCCTACCTCTGAACAAGCACACTGCACCTGACCTGCCAATTTCTGGGAATGTTGGTGACAGATGTCACACAATCAGACAAGCTGCATATATCAGGCAGTGAAACAAGAAGTAGGTGATAAAAATATTCTCTCACAGTGCAGAGTGGCCAGCCCTCTTTGTTTACCTGAGATGAGGGAATTAGTAAGGACTTTTGGTGGTAATATCAGGGAAGTCCCAAGAAAACAGGGATGAGTTGGTCACCACATCTGGAGAGATGAAATGGCCCTGGGAGAAGAAACTATATGAAATAAGAGAACTTGGGCTTCTGACTGGAGGCCAAATGCTGAGCTTTAGAAGGAGAATTTTTGCTTTTAGAAAAGATAAGGGGTTTGTGATTATCAGAGGGAGGAGGCTCAACTAGGGAGCAGAGAAATAACTTGGGGTATGTGTTAGTCAGCTTTTCATCGCTGTGACCAAAATTCCTGACAAGAACAATTTAGAGGAAGAAAGGTTTACTTGGGCTCACAGTTTCAGAGGTTTCAGTTCATAGTTGACAGGCTCCATTGCTTTGAGCCCAAGGTGAAGCAGAAGGATGTGGTTGAGAAAATCAGCTCAGCTTGTGGCAGCTGAGAAAAAGGAGAAGAGGTCAGGAACAAAATATAGTCCCCAAGAAAATGCCCCCAGTTACCTACTTCCTCCACCCATGCCCTTCCTGCCTACAGTTTCCACCTCCCCGCCCATAGCCACTCAGCCGTCAGTGGATTCATCCCCTGATGAGGTCAGAGCCCTCATGATCCAATCACTTCCCTAAAGTCCCACCTCTGGACACTGCTGCTTTGGAGGCCACGCCTTCAACACATGGGCTTTTGAGGGTCATTAAAGACCCAAACTACAGCAGGACACTAGCCAAAAATATCCTGATCAAGAGACTGGGCCAAACTTAGGGACTTCTCCACAGCCTTCAAACTGAAGAATATAGTTCACATCATGTGCCTCCTTCTGTACAAAGACCAATGCTGCTGCTGCTTGGCCTTGCTGGCCAGGATGTTGCTGGATAAACCCATAACAGAGCCTCAAGGCTTCAAGTCCATGCATTTCTGCCACACTCAAGAAAGGAACCAGGACTTGTAGTTTCACTAACCACCTGGGAGTCCCTCAGTGAGCAAGTGGACTTTGGGGTCAATTTGGTCTCACATGGCAGATCTGCCACTAACTGTGTGACATTGAGCAGGTGACTTAATTCTGAAGCTCCTTTTCCCTCATAGCATATTGTACAGAGTAGATGAAGCAGAGTCTGATGTACTTCTGATCTAGGGCCTAGCATTGGGCTAGCACAGGTAAACCCTGCTTGTTGGCCAAGCATCCCAGAAGCACAGCCTGGTCCTGGAGTCTCTTCCCCTTGCTTCCAGTTGACCCCAAACTGAGCCTGCTTCCCTATTTGTTTAGTCTTCACTACCTGCTTTACTTTGTGCTTTTCTTCCCACCTGGTACTTGCCACCCACCCTACCCTCACCTCCAGGACTGGCTGCAGAGTGCAGCTTATAATAGCAACTGTGGGGATTCTCAAGGTGGTCCACGTGAAGAGTCAGATCAAGGCCCAACACAGGCAAGAGCTCACAGTGCTCCTGTCACTGCCGTGTTTCTCTCACCTTTACTCCTAGCCACGGGCCCTGCGCTTTCAACTGCTGCCAGAGCCAAAGAGCAAAAGGTCAAGAGATTCACCCTAAAATCTAGGCAATGCTGAAAAACTTCAAAGGCATCTGGCTCATCAGTTCAATAAACTTAGGACCCCTTTGCCAGGCTGTGGAAAGCAGGAGAAAGCAGCCCTGCCCGCTGTGGGCCTCCAGTCAGAAGAGAAGACAGGTGCTGAAGGGGTGTGACTGACGAGGTGCAAGAGCTGGGGCTTCAGGGCTGAGGGAATATGGAGCAGGGTACCATCTCTGACAGAGAGCTAGACTGAGACAAGGGGACAAGGATGGGAATGACTCCATTTATCAAAGAGGTGGCCAGGGAAACAGCAGAGAGAATTCCCAGGCACAGGAAAGAGGTAAGGAATGCCCATGCCGGGGACCAAGCCAAGTCTGCAGGACAGAGTCAGGAAAACAGGACAGTGAGGGTGCCACAGGAGGGCCCGGATCCAGAGCTCACAGAACCTTGCATATCTTTGAGCACTTCTGAGGGCCAGGGAGCCCCAGAAGAGCTTGGAGCAGGGAATGCAGCAGCAGATTGGAATTGGAAATCTTGCTCTCTCACCTCCCAGGGTGGAGCTGAGCAAACTACTACCCCTTCCTCAAGATTCCTTCTTTTCACTAAATTCAGAGAAGGTGAGTCACAATAGAGGCCCAGGTATGAACTGTTCAGGTGGGTGAATGTCCTCCCCCAAGGACTTCCAGACTAAGAGGCTCATCAGGCAAGACAGCAGGAATCTTCCCAGCAAGCCATCCCTGGGGAGGTGGAGCACTGTAGAGTGAGTTCTGTCCCCAGCCCCCAGATGATGTAGGATTCTGGGAGTTGGTAGCCAGCCAGCCGGGGTGCTGCACGGGCCTCCCTTTTCTTTTTATTACTAATTTCATTGCTGGTTATTGTAACTGGTTAACGAATCCAGTTATTGCAACCCCTGTGTATTCCTTACATCTCTACCTTCCACATCAGTTGACCGGTTGTGATTTAATGAAAATGGACTCAGTGCTTTTGGAGGTGGGGGAATGAACACTGAGAGTATGGAGAAGTAAGACACACAGCAGACTTCCTTTCAGTCTTCTTCACAGAACTTTGAATCCCTGAGGAAGGAAAATAAAATGAATGAATTCAGTAGGACAGAAGGACAATAGCAAGCTCTCCACTTCTTGGTTGGGAAGCTGAGGCTGGGAATGCAGGGACCCATCTGCCCCAAAGTAAGCTGGAACCAGTGTCATGATCAGTTCTGGAACCCACCAGAGCAGGCTGGCTGTAGTCACTCAAATCCCTCTGGGGAAGAACCTGGGGCCCCTTCCCTACTCTGTGGGAGGCTGAAAGTAAATCAGATGCTCAATCTTTAGCCATGGGTGGACCACCAGCACCGCATAAACCCCACTTCATCAGACCTTCCTTGGCTTCCTCTAATAAGCCACAGCCTTCAGTTCCTCCTCTTGCTGGGATGCTCTGACCCCAGGTCAACTCATTTCTTCCTCCAGGTACAGCGCCAATCCGCATCCTCCCAAAGGGCCCCAAGACCCACGTTCCACTGAGCCTCTCTTCCGCCTGGCTGGATGCTGTTCATCTTCATTACCAAACCTTCACTGGAAAAGACCCTGTTCAATTAGTTCCCTGCCCCCATCACAACCCTGGCCCACGGAATGTAAACTCCAAGAGATGAGGATCTTATCTGTGTCGTTCACTGCTATATGCCAGTCAGAGGAGGCCTGCAATAAAGATGGCACTCAATAGCTCTAGAAGGAGTTGGCAAAAGAAAGACTTTATTAAAAAAAAAAAAAAATCACTCCAGTCAGGCTTGGAAATGATTGCTTGCAAGATAATTAAATTCAAAGGTGGTGAAGCCGAGCATGGTGGTACACGCCTGTAATCCCAGGGGCTTGGGAGGCTGAGGCCCGAGGATTGCAAGTTCAAAGCCATCTTCAGCAAGGGTGAGGTGCTAAGCAACTCAGTGAGACCCTGTCTCTAAGTGAAATACAAAATAGGGCTGGGGCTGGGGTTCAGCGGTCAAGTGCCCCTGAGTTCAGTCCTGGTTAAAAAAAAAAAAAGAAAAGAGAGAGAGAGAAATTTAAGTTTATGTCCTAGATGGACCTTTTCCCAATATACTGAAAATTCTGAAGCTCAGACTAGTTTGGAAGTATAAAAATAAGAAAGCAGAGCCAGGAGTGCAGCTCAGTGTTAGAGCGAGTGTCTAGTGTGTGCAAGACCCTGAGCTCAATCCCAAGGACCACAGGAAAAATAATTCTAAATAAAAATGTTTAAAATTACCTTCCAGTTATGTGTATAAGGTATATTTGAAACCTAAATGAATTTTGTGTTTCAATTTGACTATCATTCCCATGACATCTCATGATGTATATGCAAATATTACAAAAAGTTTTAAAAATCTGACATCCCAGCCGGGTGTGGTGGCACGTGCCTGTAATCCAAGCGATTTGGGAGGCTGAGTCAGGAGGATCGCGAGTTCAAAGCCAGCCTCAGCAACTTAGCGAGGCCCTTAGCAAATCAATGAGACCCTGTCTCTAAATAAAATACAAAATAGAGCTGGGGATGTGGCTCAGTGGCCGAGTGTCCCTGAGTTCAATCCCTGGTTCAAAAAAAAATCTGACATCCCAAATGCTCCTGGCTCCAGGCATTTAGGGTAAGGGATAATAGACCTATATTAAATGCTTTTTAAGCTGTAAAATGCAAACAATGCATACTTACAACTTTACAGAGAATTACTACAGTGTTTTTTATATATAAAAACTTTCCTTAGCTTATTTAAAACAGGCTTCAACTTAGAAAAAACTGATTTAGAAACAACATTTCAGACACTCATCTAGTATATAAATTGAATCATTCCTCCAAATGAGGGCAAAGTATATAAACTGTGTCTATTCTCAGACTGTTGTTTTCTTTTCACACTGTGCCCACTGACAGCTGGCCTCACTTGTGAACAACTTTTTTTTTTGTCCAAATGATTATTTTCTTTTTAAAAAGACTTTTTTCCCATTTGAATCTTACAAAAATATATGTTCTTGTAAAAATTTTTAGAAAATGATGAAAAATATGGAAAAAAACAAAATCACCTGTAACCCTAACAGTCTCACAGTAACCAAAGAAAATATTTTCTAATGTTTTCTTCCCTTTTTTAAAAATTCTTTTTTGAAAACTGAAATTGCATGTGACAGTCTTATTTTGCAGAGTGAGGACGTGAAGAGGATACATGTAGCATCATACGGTGGGTGCAAAATACATGGATTTGTTTCTGACTCCACTTCTTAGTAGCATGTAAGCTTTGGGTAAGTTATTTACCTCTCTAAACCTCCATTTTCTCATCTACAAAATGAGAAATAATTTCTACCATGTACATAGGGTAGCTGGGATTGCGCAAATAAAGTATGTAAATGGAAACATACTTGGGCTTGAAAATCACAGTCATGTCAGTGCTGGTCACAATAGTCTTTAAAGCTGGCAGCCTGGTCTTGAAGAAAGGTGTTGAAATTGAAGCAAAGTTGGCTGGAGCCAGACACAGGGACAGGTCAGGGTACGAACTCTGAGCTCACTCCCCTTGTATGGCCAGGGGAGACTACTTCCCATGTCCAAAGCATACTCTTCCAGATCAGCAATCAGGGACACAGAGGCTCAATGGGGAGCTGACAACCCCCAGGTCTGGCCACAACTGAAGGGCAGTGATCACAGCTCCCTGTCACTCGCCCACTGCAGAAAGGCTCAGTGTGGTAAAGCTGTGACACATCCCCCAGAGCACCCTTCAGGATGAAGGGCTTAGCCCCTGCTGCTGGAAGAGCTGCTGGAGACCACCTTCGGCTGCCAGCCCTTCTGAGGATGGCCTCACTTGGGAAAGCTGCCTCCTCAAAGATCTCACTGCTTTTCAGGGTAACCCACACACCCTGTGACTGGGGAAGTGGGTGTACAGAGGCCTAGCCCTCTCTTCCCAGCTCATCCTGTCTTCAGAAAGCTAACACCATGGCGACAAAGATGTTATCTGGCAAAGATTTTCAAGCAACCTCTATAAAAATGCTTCCAAGAGCAATTAATTATAAATAGGCTTGAAACAAATTTTAAAAATACAGTGAAGAAATATGAGATATAAAGAAGAAACAATATAAATTTTGGAACTAAAAATCATAATTTTTCTTTTAAGAAAAAAGGTCTGGGGACAGATTTATAGCAGAATGTAAGAGACAATGTAAAAAAAAATGAGTAGACTTGACAGTAAAATAGCAGTTACTCAATCTGAACAGTAGGGAGAAAATACACTGGGGAGCAGGTAGGTGGGCGAGGAGCAGAGCCTTAGGCTTCTGTGGGACTAAAACAGAAAATCTAACACTAGTGTCATCAGAGTGCTGGGAGATGATGAGAAGGGTCAGGCTTGAAAAGTCCTCTAAGACATAATGACTGAAAACTACCCCAGACTGGGAGAAGACATCAACCTACAGACTCAAGAACTGAAGCCCAGCTCAGCAGCATAGCCTATAATCCAACTACCTTGGTTTAAAACAGATTTTTTGTTTAAAGGGTTGGGGATACAGCTCAGTGGTAGAGCATTTGCTTGGTATGTGTAAGGCTCTGGGTTCAATCCAAGTACCACAAAAAAGAGCAGGGGGCGCTGAGAAAACCCTCAAACACTATAAACCCCCCAAATCTACACTAAGGCATATCATAGTCAAACTTATGAAAACTAAAGACAAAAAAGAAAGCTTAAAAAGAAATGGCATCTTATCTGTAGTTAGGAACAATTTGAATGACAATGGATTTCAAAAAAGAAGTCATAGAGTCCGAAAGGAAACTGGCACAACATTTTCTAAGTGCTGAAAAAAGATTTGTCAACCTAAAATTATATGCAGAGAAAATATCTTTCAGGGATGAAGGGAAAACCAAGATATTCTCAAGAGAAAGAGAACTTTCTTTTTCCTTTTTTCTTTTCCTAGCAAGACTACACTAAAAAAAAAAATTGGCAAAGCAGGATTTATAAAAGAAGAAAAGAAAAAATTAAAGTAATTTGGAACATTAGGAAAAAAGAACATACAAGAAAAAATATGAAAAAACACATGGTTTTCTTCTCCTGTTTTCTAAATAATGTTTGACCATTGAAGCAAAACTTATAACACTGCCTGATGTGGCTCTCTACATAAAGGAAATAATTCAGGCAATCATAAAAGATATATACTCAAAAAGCATTATAGAGGAAAAGGAGTTCTTAAAATCAGTATTTGAGGAACCCACAGGAATGGAAGGAAAAGAAGACCATGAAATGAAAAACAGAGAAAACAAAAAATAAAATAGCATACTTGAGTCCTAACATACTATAATTATAAGTACAAATAACCTAAATGCACAATTTGAAGACGGAAACTGGCAGCGGGATTAAAGCGTATTACCTAACTGCATGCCATCTACTACACCGCAAGTCAAATATAACTCTTGAAAGTAAGAGTTTAAAAGTAACAGACTGAAAACATTAATTGAAAGAACACAGGAGTAACTCTACAGAGATAGTAGACTTGAAAACAAAGAAAATTACCAGGAACAGAGAAGAACAATATGTAATGATTAAAAGAAGTCCATCTACCAGACAGAGCAATCTTAAATGTGTATGTGCCAAACAACAGAGCTAAAATGTGTTAAGAAAATACCTACTAGTGTCAAAAGGAGATATAGATAAACCCACAGCTATAGTCAGAGATTTAAACACCCCTCTCTCTAAAAATGGATAAGAAAAGATCAGGAAGGATAAAGAAGAATTTAACAACATCATCAATAACAGGATCTAACTGACATTTAGAAAGCACTCCATCCAACAAAAGCAAAATATATATTCCTTTCAAGTGCCAATGAAACACAGCAAGATGTGTCATATCCTGGGTTATTAATAAAACACTCAACAAATTTAAAAGAATTGAAATCATACAGACTGTGTTCTCTGACCACAATGGAATCAAACTAGGAATCAATTACAGAAAGAAAGAAAATCTTCAAATACTTGGAGACTAAACAACAAACTTTCAAGCAGGCCAAGAGGAGGTCTTGAGAGAAATTTTAAAACTACCCTGAACTGAACAAAAATGAAAACATAACATAACAAAACATGTGGAACACCACTGGGGAACTGCCCAAAGGAAGATTTATAGCAGTAAATGCTTACATTAGATAAGAGGGAAAGTCTGAAATCAATAATTTAGCCTCCAACTTAAGAACCTTGAAAGAGAAAGGGCGTGTACAACAAAATAAGCAGAGAAATAACAAAATAAAGACGAGAAGAATTCAATAAAATTAAAAATGAAACATAGGAAAATAATCAGTGAAAGGGAGAGCCAGTTCTTTGAAAAGATCAATACAATTGACAAATGTCCAGAATGAGAACAAAGTATGAGGGAAGATGAAATAGGGGCTATCGCTACAGCCCATGCATATATCAAAAAGATGATAAGAAAATTGATGAACAACTCTACATACATAAATTGGACAACGTAGATGGAAAGGACCAATTCCTCTACCAACACAAACCAACATAAACCACCACAACCTGAAACATGTCCTAGGACCACCAAGGCAAATTTATAGCTCCCAAAAAAGAAATCTGCGGGCCCAGATAGTTTCTCTGGAGAAGTTTATGATATGTTTAAAGAAGGGTTAACATCAATTCTACTCAATCAAGATGAGGGACACTTCCCAAATCATCCTATGAAGCTAGTGTACCCTGATGTCAAAGCCAAATGAAGATAGTACAAAAAAGTAGAAAAAGATAGACTAATATTCCTTATGAATATGGATGCAAAGATCTTTATCAAAATACTAGAAAAAAACTCAGCTCTAAGTAAAAACAATCATACATCATGACCAAGTGATGTTTATTTCAGGGATGCAAGACTAGTTCCATATTCAAAAACCAGTCCATATGACCACTGTATTAACAGGCCAGTGAAGAAGAATCACATGCTTATTAAAATCAATGCAAGCATCTGACAAAATTCAACACCAGTTCATGATAAGAAAATTATCAGAAAACTACACAAACACTCTTAAAAAAATGCTGTTAATGATTTGGTATATACTACTCTGATTTGTTATATAACCTAAAGTATTTGTTTACCTACATATAAATTGTATTTTTAAGCCAAAAATGAAAGTATGGCATAATTCTGCTACTTGTTTTTTTGTTTTTTTTTTTTTCCTTTGGTGCCCAAAGGGGGCGGAGGTGGGCTGTGACCGGGGATTGAACCCAGGGTAGCTTAACCACTGAGCCACTTCCCCAGTCATTTTTTTGGTTTTTCATTTTGAGATAGGGCCTCACTAAGTCCTTAGACCTCACTAAGCTGCTGAGTGAGGTTCAGACTCGCGTTCCTCCTGCCTCGGCCTCTCAAGTCACTGGGATTACAGGCATGCACCACCTCACCCAGCTTTGCTTTTCTTATTCAATATATTGTGGGCATTTTTCTATATTAGTATTTCATTTCTACCAATAGCTATACAGTAGTCTAGTAATCTGTAGAATGGCTCAGTCATAGTTTATCTTTTCTTATAATGATGAAAAGATTTTTCCTTTCAACATTATAAATACTATTGGAAACCACTACTTGTTCACCACAGACATTGTAGCAATTTACACCATCAGCAATGGGGTACGAGACCTGGTAGGTTTGCCCACGTCCTTAACACAGACATTGGCTTTTGAAATTCCTCTAGTGTCATATTTGTGACCATAGGCATGTGGAGTAAAAGGTGTCCCCAGAAATAGAAGTAAGCCTCTGAGACAAGGGCAAGTTTGAAGAGATGAGATAGACATAGACATAGACATAGAATAGACATTGACATAGACATTGACATAGACAGAGAGAGAGAGAGAGAGAGAGAGGTGACTAGATGGAAAAACAGACAGATCAATGGATGCATGGATGATGAATTTATAGAGATGCAATGTCTTTTAATTCAATTGAACATTTAGAAAGTATATGACTTTGAACATGCCCAAAGTAAAATGCCATGAATATATTGGATGGTTTTAGCAGTGAGGGAATTACTATCATATATAAAAAATTTTTTTAGAAAGTGAAATTCCAAATTTGACTGGTTATATCAAGCTCAAAAGTCCCAAAGGCTGATCAATCAGAGGTTTTCTGGAAGGTCATACTAAGTCATAAGAGCTGGGATCTCAGAGGAGCAGCCTGGTGCAATGTGGCCAGAGCATTAGGCACCTGAGGGGAGAGGGATGGTGAGGAATGTGTCCACAGTGGGAGGGAGGGGAGGAGGGAGAAGACAGATACAGAAAGCAGAGGGGGACTGTGTGCCCCCTGACATCCCTCCAAGAGAACCAGCTTCAGGGTCACAATTTGGGACCCTCCACTGAGCATGCACACTTCCCCCAGCTGTCCCATAGGGTGCCCAAGCATGCAGTGGGTGCCACAGCTGGGCCCTTTCTGCCTGACACAGGATTCCTCCCACAGACCCCTTTCTCTCACGGATGCCCCATGGTCCTAGCTCTTTCGGTCCAATCCCACCCTGCTTCTCCCCCACCTCCTATCCCTCTTCCAAGTGTCAGATCCACATGGCAGTGTGATGTCTCCAGCCTGCTGCTGCTGCTGCTCGCCTTAACCCCTCAGGTTACATCTCTGGCAAGTCTAAAGGCATCTTGCATCTGCTTCCTAAAGAACCTGAACTATCACACAGTCTATGTGCACTGGAAAAGGAACCAGGGCAGAGACTTGGCTTGATTGCCAGAGTCATACACTCAGCTATGGTTGGGTGAGCTGAGCAGCCTTCCCAAGGCTTAGGAAGGACAGTCCCTACAGATTTTGCTATTACTTCCTGGTGAAGAATAGCTGAACTATCCTCAGTGCCTTGATGATGAGGAGGGGTCCTGAGAGTTTGACAAATTACCAAGTGGAAGCTTGCTCCATTAGACTATGCCACCACCCTAGTAATCCCCCTAGAACTCAACCAAACCACTTCCTCTTGCAGAGCCTTGGGGTGCTCACCTGTAAAATGAGAGTTGGACCACAGAATCTCCAGGTTCTTTCCACTTTCTGGTCCCACAAACTATCTCTGTTAAGATTTCAAACTTGGAAAGGTGGTCTCTTCTCTCAAAGATAAGGTCTTTCTTGGAACCTATTAACCAATGAACAAAGATGAACCTTTCTTGTGAACAGTGCAGTTACTAACCCCAGGGTGTAGTGGCTTGCTAGGCACAGGAGTATAGGAACAAAGTGGATAAGGGAGAACGGGCACTAAGAAGAGAACTGGGGTGCAGAAAGGAGACAGTTGTCCTTGGGTTCCTGCTGGGAACACAGATGGTGCAGAAATCACAGCCTTATTTGCATTTTTAAAAGATAGAGCACTTGCCTAGCCTGTGTGAGGCACTGGGTTCCATCCTCAGCACCACGTATGAATAAATAAAATAAAGGTCTATCAACATCTAATATATATAAAACTACAGTCAGCTCCGTGGTGCACACCTGTAATCCCAGCAACTCAGGAGGCTGAGGTAGGAGGATCACAAGTTCTGAAAGTTAGCTCAAAATAAAAATAAAAAGGGAGGGGACGTAGTTCAGTGGCAGAGAGCCTCCAATCTCAATCCCCAGCACCATGGGGAGGATGAGGGAAGGGGGACTACAAAAGTTTTACAGACTTTTTAAAAAAGCCAATCAATATAAATGTATATAAACTGCTTAAGGATTATCATTGCTCACAGAACGATGTTTCTTTTTCCAGATCTATTTTACACAAACCTATAGATCTGCACAAGGACACATTTTCTTGTCTGACTTGTAAAAACAGTAAAGGAAATAGTAAACATTTTTTTTAGAAGATTTAGAAATTTACAGAGAAAAAGTGTCAAGTTCCACTGTCTCTAATTCCAGTCAGTTCCCAGGAGGTGACACATCTGAAACTTGCCACCTACTTGCTATCTTTTCTTGTATTCTGAATAAGCTGCTCAAACTTAATAAGCCCCAAACAGGACCGACTGGTCCTATCCCCACTCCTCAAGGCCGCTCCTTGAGACCCAGGGGTTTCCCTCCAACAAGCCCCCCACCCTCATTTCCTTGCTCAGGCTAAATCTGGGACTCAGATTTGGTCCCTCTGATCCCTCACACCACAATCCAATACCTAAGTAAGTCATGTGGGTCCTGCTTTCAAAGTCTCTCCTGAGTCTGCCATTTCTCTCTGGATCTGTGTCCACAACCCTGGTGTAGGCCCCATCCACTCTCACCTGGATTGCCACATTCGCTTTTGGACTGAACTCTATGCTTTTCATGAAGCCAGAGGGAACTTTTTTTTTTAAAGCAACATGAGCTGGGTATGGTACCCCATGCCTCAAATCCCAGAGACTCAGAGGCTGAGGCAGAAGGGTCACAAATTCGTGGCCAACCTTAGCAATTTATCAAGAACCTATTTCAAAATAAAAAATAAAAAGGACTGGGGATGTAGCTCAGTGATAAAGCACCCCAGGGTTCAATCCCCAGTGTGCCCCCCCAACAAAGGCAACATAAAAATGAGACTTAAAGTACTACCCCAACTTCCCTTTACAGGTGGAATAAAACCCACCCCTTTTGGTCCTACAAAATCTGGCCTCTCCCCATCTCAAACCCCTTCCTTTGATGTCTTCTCCTTTGGCTCACTTGCCTTCCTGGGCTATGTGGAGCTTCTTCCATTCAGGGACCTTGCATTTCTGTCCCCTTTTGTCTGGGACTCTCTTCTGCACCACCTCTACACAGTGCTCCTTCTCAAACAGCCACCCCAGCCCTACCCTGCTGCCTACCCATCTTCAAGGCGCTCACGACAACCTGCAAGGATTTGATTATTTACTTCCTCAGTTTCTCCCTCGCTAGAACCTGTCACCTATAAGGAGCAGGGGCATGGCCTTACTCTGCAGTGCACCCCAGTCTCTAAAGCAGTGCTGGTACTTAGTGAGTAGGAGTAAATAAATTCTTATTGAATGAAAGAACAAAAACCTACCTATGTATCCAGGGTAAAAATAATGGTTTCATTCACTTTTCAACTTGCTCCTTTCACCTAAAAAATATTACACAAATGCCATTGTATAGCAGTATGTGTATAGAAACCACAAGACGTCACACTACGTCTGTACCACAATTTATCAAACCATTTCCCTACTGATTGACACTTAGATTATTGTTTTTTGGGGGGTGCTACAAATAATGTCTTTAAGGCACTCTCTGTTACATGCAGTCCTGTGCCCTTGGATAAACGTTTGCATGGATTAAATTCCAAGATGCGAGAACTGCTGGTTTAGAGTCTTACTTGCCCTTAAAGAGATGACCATGAACCAGGAGAACGTGAATGGGCTTCATTTCAGGAGATCTGAGTGTGACCCTCCTTTTCCATGAACTCACTCTGTAACATTCAGAGATTCCTTGAGACTCCAGATCCTGACTGGCAAAAATTACCTATTCTCTAAACATCCTCATGAGACATGGATATATACATATCTCCTAGATTGTAAGGCTCTTTGCAAAAGGAAAAATCACTGGCACACCAGCATGGCACAGTATGGACCCTGGAGCTGCACTGCTGGGGTGCCTCCTGCTCCTGTGTGCCACCAGCAGATTGCTTACCCTTCCTGTGCTTCCGTTGTGTCATCTATATAAGATGGGGACAATGACGGTACCCATCAAATAGAGTTGCTGCAAGGATTAGGTAAAGTCCTCAGTATACTGAGTGGCCCATGGGAAACACTACAGAAGCACTATCACTATAGTTATTATTGCTGCTGTTCTCATTTTTTGGTGGTATGAAGCATTATCACTTCATGAACAACAGTTACCTAAATACTCTTGACACATTTGTGTGGGATTTGTTTTCTTAATAAAAAGATCAACATGTCATCACAAGTTCTCAACATTTTCTCTCACCACTTCCTTCTCTTGACCTAGGTTTCTCACCCTTTATTAAGTCTGTCATTCTTCTCAATTTGCTCATGTGTCACCGAGAATAGCACATACATGTGTACTCACCCTCAAGGTATGGCTCTCCAGCACTGGATTGAGAAAAGAAAACTCTAATGCTTCTCAATGATGTCTAGGAAATAAACACAATGAGAGCACTGCTCTGGACAAATATAAACAATAAAACAAAACAAACAGAAAAGGAAAAAGAAAGAAGGAAAAGGCTGCCAGTGTACTTTGTTTTTTTTGTTTTGTTTTGTTTTGGTTTTTGGCACTGGGGATTGAGCCCAGGGGCACTTAACCACTGAGCTACATCTCCAGGCCTTCTTACATTTTATTTAGAGACAGAGTCTCACTGAGTTGCTTAGGGCCTCAATAAATTGCTAAGGCTGGCTTTGAACTCATGATCCTCCTGCCTCAGCCTTCTGAGCTGCTGGGATTACAGGCATGAGCCACCCTGCCCAGTGTGCCAGTGTACATTTTTGCCAGGCAGCACCACCAAGGGCTACTGGCAATTACTTGTGGTGTGTTCACCTTGGTATTGAATGGCATGACCACAAGAGACAAAGCTCTCAGCCCTGCTGACATCTTCCTGCAGAATTCTCACTGAGCTTTGCTGCAGGGGGAAAAAGCTGCTGCAGCAGATACAGGTGACCCCCCAACCTGGTACCTATTAGACCACCATGAATGAGGTTCCCAGGATCACAGCAGAACAATGGCCAAGTCACTGGGAAAAGAGAAAACCACTTAAAATTCAAGAAACAAGCAAGGATCTACTATATGGCCATTATCCTCACATATTTGAAATTCTGTACTTTCTCTTTCTTTCTCTCTCTCTCTCCCAAGGAGACATCCACTTGCTCATTCTCCAAAGTCCATTTTGGGGACAAAATATGTCTCCAGAGGTCAAAAGATGTACTGGTCCATGAACCTCCTCCCAGTTTACTGATTCAATCACCACCTGCTTCAAAAAAGGGGGCTTTTTACAAACCTCACAGGATGAAATCCTTTCAGATCAAAGCCTGTTTGGATGCTAGCAGTTGCAACCTAGGATGACAGTGAGGACGCAGCAGTATCTTGAGAGAAGTAACTCCTAAGACAGTCAGATCCATCCCTAATGTGTTTAACAGGCTCATTCAATTGATGTTCAATGAAGATTTGCATATGGTACTCACTTTCCAATAGAGAGGCTCCTAATACTGAAAATCTAGATTTCAGAAAAACTTGACATTGAAGATCATAAGACTAATTTAAAGTCTTTGGGATTTAAAAAGTAGGTTTTTTTTTTTTTTAAACCTGTCATTAGACTTTGAAAGAAATGTATCGGGCCAGCCACATTTCTCAGGTTGACACTTCTGGTCCATCTGCTATCTGTTCTCCGTTGGTGTTTCCTACACCATCTCTGACTACTGTGCTATACCAATGCTGTTCTATTGGAGACCCTCAGTCCTCCTGTCTTCCTTAAGCAGGATAACTCTTCCTGTCTCAGAGCCTTTGCTCAAGGGCAAATTAATCATCTAGGAACTTCCACAACAGATACTGGGATGCATCCTCCAACAACTTGAGCAATCATCACATGTAGCTCTGTCTGTCCAGAACAGGCCCACTCTTATTTGGTGACTAGCATTCCCTGCTCCCATCTCCAACCTGATTTGGAAGGTCTGAGGCTTGTCAATCATGGACCCCATGTGCCTAGCCATGGTGATTGGTCTCTTATTCACCGTAGGTCATACAGAATTCTCTGGGACTTTCCTAATGAGTGTGCAGGGAAAAGAACAAACTTTTTGGTCAGGAAGTCAAAAAGATCTAAGCAAGGAGCTGCTTAAGGCATGGCAGGGAACTGAAAGGAGTCAGCTTGCAAAGAGAAAGGGAAGTGAAAAAGAGTCATCCAGTCTGTGCTGTATCGAGGTTCCCTAAGACTAGATCAAATTGCCCCTCCTATTCTTTGGTAATGCGAATCAATAAATTTCCTTCTTATGTTGCAGCTATTTCAAGCTGGATTTCTGCTAGCACCAACTACTTGTAGTTGTTTTGCAGAAGATGCAAATTCCTCATTGGTCATTTTTTGCATTGCCATTGCCAAAGCCAATGGTAAACTGAACTTAAAAATGTTTGTTGTGATAACATATACCAGTTTTCTAAGTGCTACATTTAAACATATGCATTGTGAAATGTGTTTATGAAAACTAGGGCAGTATAGAAGGTGAATATTTCAGATATCTGTATATATGCAAGTACATGTAATGATCTTAGTATTTATACAAATTGGATCAGACTATATATATAGACCTCTACCATTTGCTTTTTCCACTTAATACTGTTGGACATCATGATATATCAGTTCATATAGATCTGCCTGATCTTGGTAGTGTTTTAAACGTTTATGTTCAAAGTGCATCCTCCTAAATGACTGTCATTGGTAATATGGTCACTAGACTGTGTGTGATCTGATTGACAGAATTACTCTTGAGAGAATTTTGCTATTGACTTTTTGTGTGCAGATATGTTTTGAAAGCAGTCGAATGTCTTGTTTTTCATTTCCATGATATAAATCATGTCAGATTATTGGCAGTATTTCTCTCCATTCAGGGTTGAACCACAAAAGAAGCTGTCAGGCAGCCTATAAGGTGAATTTACTCTGGAATGTGGATGGCATAGAGAAAACAGCAAACCCTGCTCATCTTGGATGCAATTTCATCATCAAGAATGAACACAACAGCAGCATTTATTGAACACTTTTTAGGTACCAAGGATATTATCTAAGCAGTTTAGCATCAATTGCTTTATTTAATGCTCATGATAGTCTAATATTATTATAACATTTTTTAATCATTTGATACTCTTGCTTATGGTCAGGCAGGTAAGAAGTGGCAGTGCTGGGGTCTGACCTTGGGCTATATAACTAGATAACCAGTCATATTTAGGGGCTGTTAACTGAAGTCTGTTCCACAACCACTTGAACTTTTGTTTGAGTCAGGCTTATCAAAATAATATGCATTAAAAGTACAGTTATGCATATTAACATTTAAAAATTATAAACAGCATCAAGAAATTAGTAAGTAAATTCAATATAAAAGATGGCTTTAGAGAATCCAGTGATGTATTAGTTTCCTATTGCTGCTGGAACAAATTATCACAGACTTAGTGGCTAAAAACAACACAAATGTATTATCTTACAATTTTGGAGATCACAAGTCCAAAATTGGTCTTCCAATGACTTTATGACATTTGCTAGTAAATAGAAGAATGTGGAGACTATCATGCTAAGAGAAATAAGCCAACCCCAAAAACCAAAGGTGGAATGGTCTCTCTGATATGTGGACACTAACACACAATAAGGAGGGGGACAGAAGTTCAGTGGGGAACAGGGGAATGAAGGGAAGGGAAGGGGGATAAGAATAGGAAAGACAGTGGAATGAATCTGACATAACTTTCCTACGAACAGTGAACCTCAACATGGTGCACATCCACAAGGTTGGGATCCTAATTAGAATAAGACATATTGCATCTTTGTACAAATATGTCAAAAATAGACTCTACTGCCATGTATAACTAAACAAATAAAAGAGAAAAAAGAAAAAATGGGTCTTACAAGGCTTAACACACTACACTGGCACAATTGGGTTCCTCCTGGAGGCTTTGGGAGAGAATCTGCTTCCTTGCTTTCCCCAGCTTCCAGGGCTGCCTCCCTCTGGTTAGTGGCCCCACATCACTGCAATCTCTACTCCCATAGTCACATCTCTGTCTCTGACACTGACTCTCCTACCTCCCTTTTTATTAGAAAGCCTATTATATTTTTTTAAATTGTGGTGAAATACACATAAAATTTACCACCTCGACCACCTTGGAGTGGATGGTTCAGAAAGGCTAGTTTATTCACATTGTTGTGCAATACATCTCCAGACCATTTTCAACTTGCAAAACTGAAATTCTATACCCATTAAACAATAACTCAGTTTCCTCTCCTCCCAGTCCCAGCAACCACCACCCTACCTTTTGCTTCTATGAATATGACTACTTTATTTTTATTTTTGGGTACTGTGGATTTAACCTGGGCGCTCTGCCACTGAGCTACATCTCCAGCCCTTTTTATTTTGAGACAAGTCTCACTAAGTTTTTAGGGTATTGGTAAGTTGCTGAGGCTGACCTTCAACTTGTGATCCTCCTGTCTTGGTCTCTCAAGCTGCTGGGGTTACAAGTACCTGGCTGAATATGACTACTTTAAATAACCTTATGTAAGTAGAATCATACAGTTGTCTTTTGACTGGTCTATTGCACTTAGTATAATGTCCTCAAGGTTCATTTGAGTTGTAACATGTGTCAGAAGTTTCTTCCTTTTTAAGGCTGAATAATATTCCATTGTATGAATATACCACATTGTTACCCATTCGTCTATCAGCAGACATTTGGACTGCTTCTACATTTTGGTTATTGTGAATAATACTGCTTTGAATATAAATGTATAAATAACTTTATAAAACCCTGCTTTCAGTCCTTGTGACTAATACCTAGAATTGGAATTGCTTGATCACATCATAACTCTATTTTTAACTTTTTGGAGGAACTGTCATACTATTTATTCATAGCAGCTGTACCATTCTGCATTCCTACGAATAGTGCACAGAGGTTCCAATCTGTTCACATTCAAGCCTAAACTTTTTATTTTTGATTTTCTTTCATAACAGCCATCCTGCTGGACATGAGTTGACAGATAACTCAGTGGTTCTGACTTGCATTTCTCTTATTATTAGTGATGTTCAGCATCTCTTCCTCTGACTCTGATCTTTGTATCTCACTTTGATAAGAATCCTTGTGATGACATTGAGTACACTCAGATAAACCAGAATGATCTCTCCACCTCGAGATCTTCAATTTAATCCCATTTACAAAGTCCCCCTTGCCATTCAAGGTAAGTATTCAGAGTCTAGAGATAAGACACAGAGATCTTTGGGGGTATTTCTGTCTTCCCTGGGTGACTAGTATGCTACCAAGACCCTGAGAATAAAAAGTTTAAAGAATGAATATTTGGCTACTTCAAATACTATAAAGAATTTGTGCAATCCAAAATGATTTGACTGAATTTTATGATCAATAACTTTTAAGACAGCTTTTAATAAAGTGACAAGGCTAAAACTTAAAATCAGTTATTCATATTTCTTAACTACTAATTTGTGATTATAGTTAATTATGTTTCTCCCTATTGCAGACTGAATATACATGTCATCCCCAAATTCTCATGCTGAAGCCTGATCCTACCATGATGGCATGGGAGACAGAGCCTTAGGAAGGTATTAGTCATGAGGGTGGGACCATCAATGAATGGTATTTGTGCCCTCTCCTCCTGAAGAGACAAGTCCCTTGGCTGTGTGAAAATACAATGAGAAGGTGATTATAAGCCAGAAAGCAGGCACTCATCTGAAACCAGGTCTACCCGTGTCTTCATCTTGGATTTCCTAGCCTCCAAAATTGGAAGAAATAAATATGTTGTTTAAGCCACCAGCATATGGTATTTTTGTTATAGTAGCCTAAACTGATAAAAACACTCTTTAATTATGTGATTCTAGCTGGTTGCGGGGGAGCATGCCTGTAATCCCAGCTACTTGGGAGGTCAAGGTAGGGGGATTGCAAGTTCAAGGCCAACCTTAGAAATTTATTGAGGCCTTCAGCAACTTTTGAGACCCTGTCTCAAAATATAAAGGGCTGGAGATGTAGCTCAGTGGAAGAGTGTCCCTAGGTTCAATCCTCAGTACCAAAAAAATTTACAACGAATTTTTAAAAATGTGATTCTATTTACATTACCCATTACCCATTCTATTTCATAAGCTTGGGTTATGAAAGCTTGGGTTTTTAAAAATGCAGTCAGAATCCAGATTCCTTCCAGCTCATTGCCCCATAAACCCAAGTGGAATCCTGGTCCTTGTTCCATGGACCACTGTTACAAACTCATGTCTGTGGCACTGAGCAACATGCCTGAGAACTTTATGGAGTAATTGCAAGAACAGGTGAGAAAGGACTGCTGCGGCTACCTCAGCTTCTCAGCAGGCCCGTGCCCTGCAACACCATGAAAACCAGTGAAAATGAACTACCTCATATCTCTATCTGTACATTTCTTCCCGTGTCACCTATTTTCTTGGCATGCCCCTTGGTCTTAGATGATAATCTCTCTTCTTTTCCAAAGCCCTAAAAAAAACTGAGAACACTCTGGATCTTGAAACCTGGGCTATCCTGAAAGACACCCACATCTCTCAACAGCCAGGACAAAAAAACATCTCCTTAGAACTAGAACTGCCACTTCCCTCTTTCTATTAATGGACCATAACCTCCTCCACCCCCACTGGACTTCTTCATTGGCTGCAAATATTTATCATCTCTGTTTTGTTTGGACCTGTTAAATCGAAATTACATGAGGCCATTGTTTTGGACTAAGCTTCCACACTAGGCTCCAACTAACCAAGCTAAAAATAAAAATGGGGTAAAGTTCCACATCACCAACCTGAAATTAATTTATTTG
This sequence comes from Glaucomys volans, assembly GCA_020662805.1. Classification (NCBI taxonomy): domain Eukaryota; kingdom Metazoa; phylum Chordata; class Mammalia; order Rodentia; family Sciuridae; genus Glaucomys; species Glaucomys volans. The sequence goes on from JAJEJO010051302.1 coordinate 244,817, forward strand.
ATCTTCTCCAGCAATCAGGGTTAATACAGAACAGCCCCAAACAGGCCAGTCCTTATTACTAGATTGGCATCCGGGACAAGGACCCAGCTTTTGGCAACAAATTAGAAGAGATGGGGAAAGGGGACACTCTCAAGGGAGAGAGTGGGTCCTCTCAGGAGAAGGACCGCATGCCCCTCCTGCCCTCCAGTTTTATTGAGGAGGCCCAGGGAAGTTTCCAGTGAGTCCTGCCCAAGTCCACCTCCTGACTTTTGATTGACAGCACAGGAACTATGCAAACCACCTCCAAGAGAGTTGGAATTAAGGAAAGTGAATCCCCATTTCTGCCTCAATTTCCTGCCCCCTTAATCAGTCTGTTACCCTCAGGTCCTTGTCCTAAGGAAGCTTACTTTGTGAGGATCTTGACGTTTTAGTTGCCACTGTGATTGGGGGTTGTGACATAGTTTCAGGGGTAAGGGAGGGTCTAGGCTACCTCACAGGATATGACCTGATCTTGAAACAATAGTTTTTCTTTTTCTTTTTCTTTTTTTTTTTTTTTTTTTTTTTTTGGAACCAGGGATTGAACTCAGGGACACTTGGCCACTGAGTTATATCCCCAGCCCTATTTTGTATTTTATTTAGACACAGGGTCTCACTGAGTTGCTTAGGGCCTCGCTAAGTTGCTGAGGCTGGCTTTGAACTCACGATCCTCCTGCCTCAGCCTCCCAAGTTGCTTGAATTACAGGCGTGCGCCACCACACCCGGCTATAATAGTTTTTCTTAAGGGTATATAATTATGGCTCGGGAGGCTTTGACATACCAAACCCCACCCTCCAGGGGCTTGCCTGGCAGATAAGGCTCCCTATGGTTTTCATTCACCCTTCACAGTCCTTTCCCTGCTCACCCAGCCATAACTGACTAGTTACCTAACAATGACACTCCAATTGGTGAGGCTTGACTATTTGCAGGGAGAGAAACAAACGGGCAGGCATGAGTGTCCCAGGGTTCCAGGGTTTGGGGGAAAAGAATTGAGGAGGCTATGGGAGGCCTGAGGAGGCAAGGGGAGGCTTGAGGGCTGTTTGTATGTGAAAGGTGTTCTCACCTCTACAGGAGCAGCACCTGTTGAGAGTCCTTCAAAGCAAGAGAAGGGAAAGCAGAGCAAAGAAGCACCACTGGAAAGACACCCTGGAATCTGCAGTTATTAAATGGAGTCATCTAGTGGGGGCACAGCAGGCAATTTCACACAGGAAATACCCTCAGTAACCACAATAAAGGACGAGGGTATGTCAGCATAGAGGAGTGTACCTTTATTTCTGATTTTTGCACTCAATGTCAGTCAGCACATGCCAATGATGGAGTTTTTACCCCAGAATGCAAAGCTGTTTAACGTTGGAAATGAGTTACTATGGTACAGCCTATTAAAAACAGAATAAGAGGGGAAAAAACATGGTTGAATTAGAGGGTACTAAAATGTATGAAACAAAATTGCATACTCATTCTTTATTTTTTAAAAAAGAAAAATTACAAATTCTAGCCATTTATTTGATAGAAATATTCACCCATGTACTCATGACATGTGAAAAAGGATTTTAAAAGAAAAGGCAAAATGACTAGAAAGTAGGCAACAAAATTATGATAATTTGCAGATAAGGAAATTTTCTTTCCAGAAAAATAAACTACAAAATCATTACCTTTCCTACAAAACAAATAACAAGTAGGAGTTATAATATATAACATGAGATGCTCCTATTTACAGCAACCTCCCTGTGTCATAATTTGCTAGGGCTCCTACAACAAAATTCTACAGACTGGGTGGCTTCAACAGAAATGTACTTTCTCGGAGTTCTGAAGGCTAGAAGTCCAAGATCAAGGTGTCAGCAGGGTTGGTTTCTCCTGAAGCCTCTCTCTGTGACTTGCCTTCTCTGTGTATCCTCACAGGATACACCTGTGTGCAGGCATCCTTCCAATTTCTATATATTCTAATCTCTTATCAGGATATCTGTCAGACTAAAAGTCTACCCTAATGGCTTCATTTTAACTTAGTCACTTTTTAAAGGCACTACCTCAAAAAAGTCACATTCTGAGGTTCTAAAAGTCATGACTTCAACAAATGAATTGCGGGGGATTGTCACAATTCAGCCCATAACATCCTCAGAAAACACATGATACGTGAATATAATCCTAAAACGACATTAACGATCTAGGGGAAAGCAGCCAAAAGACATTTAAAAAAATCTTTGAATAATGGAGAAATGTTCCATGTTCTTGGTGGGAAAGTCTTAGTATTATAAAGTTTCAATAAAATATCAATGTTCCAAATTACAGGTATAACACGATTTTACCCAAAAGTCCAATGGGAATTTTTCAAACTGCTTATCCTTTTTCATTTCTCTCCTATATTGTTACATTACCTTTAATTGCACATTTTTTATTTCCAACGGGTGACTGCTTCAGAGAAGACCCATCATTTTTCACCCCTAATCAACATTCCCAAACACCCTATACCTGCCACCAATGGGAACTCTCACCCAACCAGTCATTTACAATAAAACCTCTGGTTTATCTTTGGAAAGTGTCTTCATTACACCTGTAATTTGTCAGTCCTTTACAGCCATCCTTTTTTCAGTTCCATTCCTATCTGCCCTTCTAACCTCACACTAGGACTCTACCTCTGCACATCAACATCAGCTAGATTAAACTTTCTAAAATATGATTTTCTTCACCTTCTTCCAAGTTTACAAATACTGTACTCAGTAACTCTACTTGGGTGACCTTGGATGTTAATCACTGTGCCTCAGTTAACCCAACTATAAAATGGGATGACAACAGTACTTACATCATAGAGTTATCAAAACTAAAGGAGTTAATAAAGTGCTCAGAGCAGGAAGTATTTTATATGTATCTGATAAATAATAAAAATTGTCCCATTATTTTACCTGGTGCTTAAAGGTTTTTTTTTTCCCCCAGTGGGTTTAGGCACTGTACTTCCTTTTCAAAAGATTATGTTCAGTAATACTTGAATATTTTGCCAATGAACAGGAAGTTCATTACAGCAGTATTTTTAATAGTATGAGATTGAAGGTATATGCCCATCAGTAGAAAAATGTATTTTAGATGGTGATATCACACTATGGAAACTATGGAGACAAGGATAAATATGTAGATAAAAGGAACATACGACACTAAAGGATGGCCACAACATATTGTTGAGAAAAAAAGTTTAAGAATAAGTACATATGCTCCCACACACAGTCATTCTGGGAAGAACAGGAGGATACACACAAAGTTGGTGGCAGAGGACAAAGGTCTCTACTATGAAATAAGGCAGTATGAACTTCCTAGGAAAAACGTGTTTTTTTGTAATTAAAGATAATCAAAACAAAGGGGTAATGAGGGGGAAAACCCCTAATATACGTTTGTTTTAAACGTTTGCTTTATCTCTTGGAAAACTCACTTATCCAAAGATAACTAGTTCCTTTCCCTTTGTTATTCAAATGACTTTTCATCAGAACTGAAGGAAAATACTGGTGGATTTGGGGGTTGACAAGGAGTCAAGTGCTTGGATTTCCTTCAGAATCTTTACCTCACCAAGAAGTTTAACACCCTGCAAATTTAACCTCAAATGCGGGTCTATGTATTTTAAGAGAAATAGGCATCACCAAATATTTTTACATTATCCTGAAAGTCAGCCAACAGATATGTAATCACCTGGGAAATTCGAAAGAGAAGCAAAACCTTCCATCTTAAGCACTAATAAATTTAAGGGAACAGCTACCCTTTTCAACAAACAGATCTCAGACTCATGAAGTAGAAAAATCTAGTAAAAGATTAAATTTTCACATCTTTCTGAGACTCTCTTCCATTACTAAGAGAAAACTCAGGGAGTTGTAAGCAAAGTTGAACATCCTTGAAAAACCCTTTTTCCATTGATGTTTTTCAGGAGTTCCTATATGCTCACACTCAAAGGATGTGGGGTTGTAAAGAAAACATATTCCTCCATAAGGGGCCCTAAGACGAAGTGGCCTTAAAGAAATGAATAACATGAGTCATTGTAGCCACCTAGGTACCTGCTTTGTCTAGAAAACAGCCTGTTGTTTTCATTTGTCATCACTGGACCTCACTTGGCATAAGGAAGCTAGGCCTCAGCCGCCACCTGGTGACGCTGATGATGCGCGATGAGTCCCAGCTGCTACAACTAGAAAGGCTGAGCCTTCTCCTTTAAGAAGCTGACTCACGTGGATACTGTGTTGTGTGCTCTCAGCTGGGAGAGAGGTGGATCCTCAGCCTCACCACATTGGCCACTTCGGGAGAAGGGGCAGAGTTAACCTCTTTGATTGGCTATACGAGTCCGAGGCGTTGGATCGGGGGCGGGGCGAGTTGCAGTGACCCAGCCCTAGGTCTGCGGCTTCTGGGAGGGGTGGGCTACCAAGCGCAGAGGAGCGGGAGTGGGGGAGGGTGAGCCAGAGAAGAGGCGGGGCCCAGCGGAAGGGGCAGGGTACCGGGGATAGGGGCGGGGCCTAGAAATGAAGGGCGTTCTGGGCCAACCCGGAGAGCCGGCCTCGGAGGGGGCGGAGTTATGCCGGGTGATTGACGCTGAGGCCCAACCAGGGAGAGGCGGGGCCAAGGCCTGCCTAAACCTGGAGATTCGGGTGGCTGAGGGGCTTCGTCCCAGCTGAAGAGCGAAGAGCCACTGGCAGCGCGGATCTCACCGCCGCCCAGGGTGAGTGCGGCGGCGGGGACTGAGCTTGGGGCCTGAAGAGTCCTTCCAAGCCTGGCGGCTTCGAAACCCTCGGGGAGCGGTCCCGGGGCGGGGGCCGAGGCAGGAAGTGCCTCTTCCTTGCTGTGCTTCTCCCGGGGTCCCGGGGGGACAACCTCCGTCCCCTCGGGGAGGGCCCGGGCGCTGGGCTGCCGGGCGGGCCGGACCCTTCCTCTTTGTGAGGCCCAGGCGCCTCCGCCTCCGTCGGCCCGCCCCCGCCGCGCAGCTGGGCGACCGGCGAGACTACAACAGCGCGACCCCTCCGCGCGCCCGCACCCCGGTCGCCCTCGGCGTGGGAGCCTAACGCCGCGCCCTCCGCGAGTCCGCCTCGGAGGCTCGCACGCGCCGCCAGGCCCCCGAGCCCTCCGCGGACCGTGTGCCCCGCGACTCCCTCCCCCCCGCACCGCCTCGGCCGCCCCGCCCCCACCGAGCCGCCGTGCCCGCCGCAGCGTCGGGGGCGCGCCCGGGCTCGGCGCCGGGGTCGGCCCTGCGGGCTTGCGCTCCGGGCCGCCTCCCACCCCGCCCGACGTGGAGGCTGAGCTCAGAGCTGAGTTGTCTGGGCCATGGTGACGCCGCGGCGCGTCCCGGCCCGGGAAGCGCCCTTCGCTCGACCCGTGGGGCACTGCTCGCGTCGGGCGGGGTTGGCGCTTGCCTTGTGCCCCGCGTGGTGAGCGCCCGCCTCCCTGCCCCTCCGGCCTCTGGGCGTGGGGTGACTGCTAGGCAGCCTGCCGGTGCTGCAGGCCCCGAGAGCCCGCGCCCGCCCAGCTGTTCGGCCTGTGTTTGTTGTGCCGGAGGAGGCCCCGCCGCCGCCGCGCTCGCCGCCCTGCGCCTCGGGATTCGCTGGCGGGTGTCACGTGGCTGCGATCAGCTGGGCCGGCTGGCGGTGGCGGCCCGGCAGGTCTCCTGCCGCCGGCCGAGCCCACCTGGAGTAGAGGAGTGGGGTCAGCGTCCTTCCTGCCTTTCGCCGGTGGGAGGGTAGGCGCCCTCCTGCATCTGTCTTTTTTCTGCACTCCTGCGCGGGTAGGTAGGACAAAGGAGTATTAACACCAGCGGGAGTGGGAAACTAAAATACTACAAAGATCTATTTAATCCTGACACCGACTAATCCTTTCAAGGGAGAGTCAGGGAAGGTGTACAGCTCATTTATTTTTAAACTTTTTCTGTTTACAGAGCTGTATTGGTAATTCGAGGATTTTTATTCCAGTTCTTGACAGATGGAAAACCTGAAGTAACCTCGGGTTAAGCTTGTGTTTTTGGAAAGTTAGTAGACTTACTGGTGAAGTAGCTGGAGTAATAGGAGATATACATTTGCACAGCAACATATGTAAGGTTGCAGCTGCATTCCAACAAAGAGGAAGCAAAAGGCATGCAATATTTCCAGGATACATACTTGTACCAGATGTGAAGTGCCTTGGTGGATTTTTTTCCCCCGAAAAGGTTATTACATAGTTGTACTGGATTAGGTAAGAAGGAAATTAGAAAAAATTTGGTCTTAGCAATCGAAGTTTGCGATTTACTAAAAAGTCACAGACAAATAAATTGAGTAGCGATAGAGAGTTAATTATTAGTAAAGTTTGAAATGGGCATTATGAGAGTTCAAAAATGGGGAAATGAGAAGGAAGTAAAGAAGTAAGCAGCATTCTGAAGTGGATTGGTATTGATTAGGCCTAGGAAATGAGACTTTGAATTGCAACTGGGCAGATAGGCTTGAAGTTAAAATGGGCCTGGAGCATTTACTAGCAGTAAAGTGGAGCTGTGAAATTTGGCACACAAAATATTTTCCAAATATCCCTGTTTCTGGGTATGTACTGGAATACTAGGTAGATTGTACACTTTTTGGAAGGAACTGTCTACCTTTTTTAAACCTCATCACATCAAATACAGACTTACAAAAGAATTTTTATCTCTAGCCCCCATCTTATCTCTAGGAAAGGGACAAGATGAAATCTTAATTATTTATACAGAGAAACTGAGTAAATTGGGATTAACAGTAACTTTTTCAAACAAACGAAGTTCATCCTGTTGCAGTGGCATAATCCTGTCGTCCCAGCTACTTGAAAGACTCAGGCAAGGGCATCACTTGAACCTACAAGTTCTGAGAACAGTTTGGGTAACATAGTGAGACCCTTTTCTGTTTCCTATTTAAGTTAAAGGAAAAAGGAAGCAGAATTAGTAGTAAAAAGTAAAAGGAAATAGGGACAAGAATTCTGTTGAAAGAAGAGATTAAGCTTGCTTCTACTCTCCCAAAAAACAGTCTACAAAACATGAAAATAGACCTAAATATATTCATAAGATGTGAAGATAGTCCTGTTTGTGGCCAGAAAATCCTTTTAGGTTTTATAGTTACTCAGTAGCTATGTAACTCCATATTAATTTTCCTGGTAATCCTGTGTGGTAGTATGTATGTAAGGTAGGAACTGAACCTTGGTTAGACATGAATGTGCTATTTGATGCCTGAATCAGGAAACCAGACAGTTAAATTAAACTCCAATTCAACCAATTAGAAGCTTTTTGTATTTCATCTCAACAAATGAGAGATCATGAATTTGTCTTGGCAGAAGGTTTTGGGGGAGATTACCAACTCAGATTGTTTGCTGACTCATGACTTGCTGAGTTACATGACTGGTTTTATTTTCTAAAGATGATTAAGCAGTATTATAGAAATATAGTAAACTTGAAAATTGCTTAACAAAACAACCACCCACCCCCACCAGAAAAAGCAATTTTAGAAGGGAAGAACAAAAACATGCTTAGTAACTACTGTCAAATGAAGACCAGTCCCACAAGCAGGACATCATTTGACATAGCACCGTAAACTGATCCAGTATTTGCAAGAGGATAACATGGCTTTCTTGTGTCACTGAAACCTTGGCTTGATAAATACTCTGTACAAAAATTAGAAAACTGATTTTATGGTTTTAAACTATTTTTCCATGTAACTTTAATTTAGTCACAAATCAGTATGAAAATGATGGAATTGAAGTAGGATTAAATGTTTACTATAATAATTAATCCAGCACTGTTAGAAGTTCTTTGGGTTTTATTCCTTTGTTTTAAAGAAGAGACTGAAAACCAGATAGACAAACACACTTCCTCATGATTCCATTTTATCAGAATAAATGCAAAAGAGGAATGAAAGAGGCATATTTCTTTAACCCTTTACTAGGCTCCCTCTTATGAGGTTCCTTGCTGTGTTCTAGTTGCCTTTGTCTCTCCTTTTCTGATGCCTTGGAAAACCCCCTCTGGCCTGTCCAGTGGTGGAGTGTGTGTTGGAAATGTCCCCAGGGGTTAATTTCTTTACTAAGGAAAGGTTTGTGAACTGGGTGTTTTTCCACCAGAAAGCCCTCTGAGATGCATATAGATACCTATTGTTCTCCCTGGTATTTTTAGAGCTGGGAAGTAGTGCCTTCTTTGGCTAATTCCATTTGCCAGTGTTGAAATCAAACTGGATTATTAATTATAGGGAGAGCAGGTGCCTATTTTAAGACCTAGAATTGTGAAACTAAGAATTTGAGATGCTTCAGAATTTCTAACTTTCCTCCTCCTGGTAATTTCTGTTATCATTGCTATAATTAATAGAGGTGAAGCTACTTAATTATTACTGTTTCATATTCTTTCTAAGCCTTGCTTTTCTCATCTGTGATAGTGGGAAGCTGGAATGGGATATGTTGAAGAGGTGATCTAGTTTTACTGACCTTTATTTAGCATTCACTGTGTGCCAGTTACTGTTCTTACGATATGGTATCTCCATTTAATTCACATCACTTAAAGGTAGATATTGTTATCTCTTATTTTATAGTTGAGGTAGCAGAGGGTAATTTGCCTAGGGTTGACTATCTATGAGGGGGAGAGCTGAGATGAACCCAGGGAGTCTGATTCCAGAGTTCAAGTATCTAGGCTATAATAAGTCCCTGTGGGTAGAGAGAGAAGTAGCAACAGCTGGGTACACATTATCTATTTGTATAATCTTTATGTAGTTGATCTGCAACTAGCTGAACTGGTTACAGAAAGTTAAGGATTTTAGTTAGAAATCCATGAAGAAAAGATGGGTGGGATTAAAATAATCTTGTCAGGTATTCCTGTTGATCCTTAAACGTGACTGCTGGCCAAGTTTCCAATTTTCTGAGAAAGACGGCTTGCTGTTTAAATGAAAAGCTCTTTCGATATCAATGTATTTTTAAGCAGGGTGCACTTGTTGCTCTAAGGAGCAAGGTAGTGAATATTTTGAATTTTGCAATCCACAGCTACTTAGACTGTCATTGTACTGAGAAGACAGCCAAGTATAAACAAATGGGTGTGGCTTTATTCCAAAAAAGCTTTATCTATGGCTACTGATATTTTCTTTTTTTTTTTTTTTTTTTTTTTTTTGATACCAGAGATTGAACCCAGAGGCACCTCACCACTACACCACATCCCCAACCCTTTTTATCTTTTTTTGTTTGTTTGTTTTGAGGCAGGGTCTTGCCAAGTTGCTGGCTTTGAACTTGTGATCCTCCTGCCTCACCCTCTTACAGGTGTCCACCACCATGCTCAGCTGATATTTGAATTTCATATAATGTTCATGTGTCACAAAATACTCTTAATGTTTCTTTTTCATCCATTTAAAAGTATAAAGTACATTTTTAGACTATGGGCTGTTAAATAGGCAGTGACATAGGTTTGTCCCACAGGCCTTAGCTTACTGACCCCTGCTTTTAAGGAAAATACTTGGTGATGAGCCAAACTAAAAACAAGACATCATGGTTCATTTACGTGTGTGTGTGTGTGTGTGTGTGTGAGAGAGAGAGAGAGAGAGAAACCATAGATTGTTTAGAAAATTGCTTTATTGATCTGAAATCATTTTAGGAAATTATATAATCCATCATTTTTAAATGAATGCATTTCCAAAGACTTTGTCTTTCATGGATTCCTGAAAGATAAATATTTTCTCTCCTACAAATTCTATAATTTTAAAGAATTATTTAAAAAGGTAGAAATCCTAAAATGTGATTGTTTCACCAGAATCTCCTTATAAAATAGAAATTGGAAGTTCATGTATCAAAGTGTTCTATTTGGAGGGAGAAGAAATTGAAAGTAATTACCGAAATCTGGCCTATGAATTTCACTTATGTTTTCATCCTGGCCCCTGGTTCAGGTAATTTTAAATTAATAATAAGCCCCCAGTTAAACAACCAAGTTTGATACTTTTCTTATTTCAGCCCATTTTAGGATTTTTTAATCTGGAACTATGAAAAATGAGTACCAAAGAGACCTTATTTAAAATTATCTGGGAAAGGTTGCCATGAACCTGGAAGATCAACACTGACAGGTAGCAG
>JAJEJO010051305.1:0-25552 GCA_020662805.1 Glaucomys volans
CTTCCTTTTGTTAATAGTTAATTGACACCCAAGATACAGCTTCCCCTCAATCTTATATGCAATCCACTGTGGTCCCTGAACTGTGAAAACAGTTTCACTAAGTGGGGGGCACATCCTGGTTTAGGCTAAAGCAGAAAGGCAGTCTGGCTGCGTTAAGCTGAGAGCAGTGGACAATAACTCTTGTTGATCTGACCCACAACATTTTTTTCTGTTTGCTTAAGGTAATATTAATATGAAATCAATTAAGGCTTGAGCAGTGCTATTTTTATGTTCCAAATAACTTAATGTCTGATTTTTTACCGAAATCTTTAAATGTAAACATCCAATAACAATAAGAAATAACACAAAAACAAGAAGGAGCATGCCACGTCCACATTTCCCAGAAGATTAGACCGTGCAAGAATCTTCATTATTCCCAGTGAACTGTGTCAAGCACTGAGGGGAATAGTGGTGGGCGTGGCAGATCAACATAGGGAAAAGAAAAGTAAATATCAGGCTGGGAGTCTAGCTCAGTTGGCACTATAGGCCCTGGGTTCTAATCCCCAGTACTAAACAAAAAAAAAAAAAACAATACACAAATAGATAAAGAAAAAAGAAAAAGAGAGAGAGAAAAGTAAATCTCTTCCCTGTTTTTTTCATTCATTTATTTTGGTACTGGGGATTGAATCCAGGTGTGCTGTACCACTGAGCTATATCCCCATCCTTTTTTGAGACATCCTTATTATTTTGAGACAGGATCTTGCTGAATTACCCAGCTTGCCTTGAATTTGTGATCCTTCTGCCTCAGCCTCCTCGGTATCTGGGATTTGGTGCAGGTGCCACCACACTCTTCCCTTATTTTCAAAATAAGAATTAAGTCGGGGGTGGGGTGGGGGGGTTAGGATTGTGGCTCAGTGGTAGAGTACTTGCCTAGCACGTGTGAGGCACTGGGTTCAATTCTCAACACCACATGAAATATAAATAGAGATATCTTGTCCATCTACAACTAAAAATATTTTTTTTAAAAAGAATTAAGTCTCTCCTTTTACGTTCATATTCTTATAATACACAAGCACAATATCCTTTAAACATCTTAATGTTGACCAAAAGAAAATTTTAATTAATTAAAAAATTACATACCATTCAGCTTTATTTCAGAAGATATGAATTGATAATTCATTTCAGTGTATAATAGGTATCTTTTGTGTTACATTTTTCAGGGTCCATCTACACAGACAATGCGGGTCTTTGTTTAATTAAATTCGATGTCTAGCCAGGCACAGTAGTTCATCCCCATAATCCCAGCGACTGGGGAGGCCAGGCTGGATAGCAAATTTGAAACCAGATTCAGAAAATCAGCGAGACCCTGAGCACTTTAGCTAGACCCTGTGCAAAACAAAAAAATAAAGATAAACTAAAATAAAATAAAGCAAAATAAAATAAGAAATAAAATAGGCCGGGGATGCAGCTCAGTGCTAATGAAAAAAAAGAAAAAAGATGGGTTCCAGGCGACTTTCTTCCTCTTGACCCCGCCCACTAGCTCTAGACCCCGCCCATCAGCTCTCGGCCCCGCCCAGGCCTGGTACTCGCCCCTCCCGCGCCTCCCGCCCTTCCTCCGCTCTGCGCGCAGCTCGGTACAGAAGCGGAAGTCCACCGCCCAGAGAGGGTAGCAGCGCGCTTTCTGAGTTCCGCGTACAGTGTCCACGTCCCTGCTGGAGAGCTTGGTAGGCCTAGTGCTGCAGCGCCAGACGCGAGTCCCGCCCGGTGTCCGGCTCAGCCGCGTGGACGCCCCGCCCGGTGCAGCTCCCTCCCGTCGGTCGGCCGCCTCCCCGAACGCGCGGGTGCCCTAACCCTGCCCTCAACTGGCCCTGTCTTCCTCACCGGCCTTCCTCACCCGGCTCTGCCTGACCCTGCCCTCCTTGGCCAGGTGTCCGCCCTTCAGGTCCTCCCTCCACAGTCACCCTGTGCTCTGGAGGAGGGGACCTGGGCCTGTGTGGTGACTTCCACGGTTCTCATGCTCCAGATTCCAGGGGGAAATGTGCTCCTTTGGAAGTGGACATCTCATACCATCTCCTTCCTGTGATGTGTGGGCAAAGGACTCAGGAGAAAGAGATGGACTGCAAATGAGAGGAGAAAGCCGGAGACACACACACCGATGGCACAGTAGAGGATGGCGAGGGAGTTGCAGAGAGAGACCATAAGAGTGAAAGAAGCAGCCATAAAGCAACAGAGAGAAAAGCAAAGGGAGGAATCCAGAATCTCATTCCCTAGAGAGGTGAAGGACAGCCACATAGGAAAAGGGACAGAAACGGGGGAGGGACCTCAGGCAGAGCCTGGGAGCAGAGGACAGACTATCATCAGGCATGGCACAGGGCAGCTGTGGTGCTGGAGCAATAAGAGGTGTAACAGGTAACAAGGGGAGCCCAGGGAGGAGGCCTAGGGATGTTGGTGTCCAGAGCATGGTGACGAGCCTGCAGTAGGCAGAGCAGAGGGAGAGTAAGGATGGGGAAGAAAGAGGCAGAAATTTTGGAGACTGGGGACAATCAGGATCCTGGGGAGAAAGACAAGAGGTGAAGGAAGTTGTAGGAATGGGGAAGAACAAACGCCATGTGGTGATGCATGCCCCAGTGACTGGAGAGGCTGAGGCAGGAGAAGGGCAAGTTTTAGGCCAGCCTCAGCAACTTAGTGAGTCACTCCCTCTTTCTCAAACAAAAAAAAAAAAGGAGGGTTATGGCTCAGTGGTTAAGCTTCTGTGTCTTCAATCTCATGCCATCCCCCTGCCAATAGTGCAGAACAGGTGGAGAGAAGGAATAAAGGGAAGAAGGGGAGAAAAGTAGGAGTGGAAAGGGAAACAATGAGGAGCAGGAACCCTGCTCACCTGGTGAGATTACAGTAATCCTCCACTGTGCCCAACTGTTCTTTTTAATTTTTTTTCCTAAAATAATTTCAACATTGCATAGTCAGGTCCTCCACCCCAATCACCTGTTTACCCTTCAGTACTGGAAAGGTTGATAAGGACAATCCTTGTCCTACTGACCTGTCCTGGCCACCATTTCAGAATTTTGTTAAAACCAGTACTGTTCACTCAACTGAGATCTCAGCATAACTTGGAGAAATGTCTCCCCTGTGGGTGTCAGCAAGCCCATCTGGAATCTGGAGATGAGGGACTAAGTCAGAAACTGAACCTGAGCATCACTGACCACTGAATGATTGGCAGAATTGGTTATACATCAGTGTGTGGCAGGTCTAGGAGGGTGACCAGATATAATTAGGATTTTCAAGGGGTCCCCAGTCCTCCAAACAACAAAAACAAAAGCAGAAGAATAGAGGCAAGGGCAGAGCAAGACAGGCAGCCCATCTTCAGAGTTCTTGCACTGTTAGGGTTCTCAGTGCTGAATCTAAGGGCAGATCATGTCACTTCTGACTTTGAATGCTCTGCCATCTTGCCATGTTTCTCAGGGCAACCAGATGATGAACTCATCCATTTAAGCTCACACATAAACACACAAAGCCTTTGCTTTTCTTCCAGTTTTTCATCTTTAAAATTAAAATTACTGAATACATTTCTCACTGTAGTAATGCTTTTCTGTGCTCCATTTAAGAGCTAAATACTTGTTAACACTGTTTTTAACTCTTGCCTTCAGTTCTGAGTCGATTCCAATCCAGTCTTTACACTCATCATTTTCAATGGTAATTTCATTTTTGGAGTCACCTTTGACCTTCCCATTTCACATCCAGCCCATAATTTCCCATCCTCAGTTCTTTCCTGGAAATATCATGTGGAACCTGGATCACTCCCGTTTCCCTGTTTTTCTTAGCTTTGAGGACATCCCAAATTGGTGTGTCATGATTGTCCTACTGCCTACCTCATTGTGTCTGTTTCCTTTTCGGGCTGTCTCCTGAACCCTGATCTCTGAATGTAGAAGTTTTTCTCTCTCTAGGCCTTGAACCTCTTCTCTGACCACATCCTTGCCTTCCCATATCATTCATTTCATGGCTTCAAACCTTGCCTACATGTCATTTCCCCTCTCCATCCAGTTTTCTCCCTGAAGTCTAGAATCCTGTCCAGTTGTCTCCTGAACATTTCTTCCAGGATGTCTGATTGACATCTGTACCTTCATATGTCCAAAAGTGACTTTCTGAGTTCCCCCAAACATTCCTTGTGTAGTCCTCCATGTCTCAGGTAAGAGTGATCCCTTGGGACTTGGGTAAGTATCTCAGTATGTACTTAAAATATATATTTATTTGTTTATTTGTAATCGTTTTAAATTTTAGGGTTAATAAAAATTGGATGTTCACTTCAAAAAGTGAGGGAATACATGCTTTCCAGAATTTTTTTGAGGCATAGGGAAAAATTATGGGAAGATCACAGTCTTACCTGCTCTGCTTCCCCAGGGTCTCTGCCCTTGTTCCTCCTCTGTCCTGTTCTCACTCACCTTAAGCCACACAGGCCTCTTTCCTTTTCCTGGCATGAGGTTTCTCCAGCCTCAGGGCCTTCACTAGGACCTGTTCCTCTGCCTAGCCCTCTGTGGCTGCATGGGCTGCATGCAGGTGGCCAATACCTCAGGTCTTTGTTCTGACATCACCTGCTCCATGGAGACTCTTGTGACCTCCTCAGTTCCCATAGCAGTGCAACCTCACCCTCCCCCACCTCTGGTCGATGCAGCCTGCTCTTTCTATTTCTTTCTGTTCCTTCATCATAGACCATCTGGGTCCTGGTGAGAACAAAGCTCCAAGGGAGGGGCAGAGCCAGAAGGTGGGCAGTGGGCTGGGCCTGCCCCCTGTGTTAGATATTTTCTCCTAGTACATTTTCAGCCCAACACAAAACACTTCTGATCCTAAATGTGTTGGTCCTCACACCAAGCAGTTCCTAATGGACATCAATTAAATGTCCTGTGATTCACATCCATTATGTAGTTGAAGTTAGAGTCCGGCATGAGGCTGTAGAGGTCAGCAAGCTGAAAGAAAGTGATGTCAGGACAACAGGAGACACAGAAGAGTCAACCAAGAGTGTGACTTAACCTGAGCAAGATCCATTCCTGACTCCTTTTTCTTCTCTCCTGGACCTCTTCCTCAGGCAGTAGTCTTTAGAAGTCAGTCTGGAAAGTAAAAAATAAGCTGTTTAACCCTTAAAGTCTACATACCTGTCCCCAAGATAATCTCATTATGTATATGCAAATATTCCAAAATTTGAAATAAAACTCAAAATCTAAAATAATCTGAAGTCAGTAAAGGGATACTCAACCTATGTATTCATTTCTTTTTCTTTGTTTTCTTCCTTTTTTGTGTGTGTTACTGGAGATTTAACCCAGGGATGTTCTACCTCTGAGCTTCATAACCAGCCCCTCTCATTTCGAGACAGGGACCTGCTGAGTTACCCAGGCTGACCTTGACTTGCCCTCCTGCCTCAGCCTTCAATGCTGATATGCATTTCTTATCTCTCTTCCTATCCCCAATAGTTCCAACCCTGGCTTTCCATTATAGTGCTGGAGCATTTTGTAAATACATCTCATCTGCCCCCCTTGCTTTAGTCCGCTATTTTGCTACTGTGACTAAAAGATCCCGCCAGCACAATTGTAGAGGAGGAAAAATTTATTTGGGGGCTCATGGTTTTGAAGTCTGAGTCCATAGAAGGCTGGCTCCATTCCTTAGGTCTGGAGATGAGGCCGAACATCATGGGGGGAGGGGAGAGAATGGCAGAGGGAAGCAGATTTGTGGTGATCAGGGAGCAGAGTGTCCACTCACCAGATATAAATGTATACCCAAAGCTATGCCCTACTTCCCACCTCCTCCAGCCACACCCTACCACTTCAGTTACCACTCAATCCCTATCAGGGGATTAAATCACTGATTGGGTTAAGACTCTTACAACCCCATCATTTCTCCTCTGAACCTTCTTGCACTGTCTCACACATGAGCTTTTGGGGGACACCTCACATATGAACCATGATACCCCTTAACAGAGACCTGATAATACTCTGTGCCTCAGGTGAATCTAATCTGTGTCCACCACTGAGCACACAGTCTCCAATTTCTTTTTTTTTTGGAACCGGGGATTGAACTCGGGGGCACTTGGCCACTGAGCCACATCCCCAGCCCTATTTTGTATTTTATTTAGAGACAGGGTCTCACTGAGTTGCTTAGGGCCTCGCTAAGTTGCTAAGGCTGGCTTTGAACTCGTGATCCTCCTGTCTCAGCCTCCCGAGTTGCTGGGATTACCGGCGTGTGCCACCGCGCCCAGCCACAGTCTCCAATTTCTGAGGGACTAAGATCAGCCTGTGATCTTTGGTTGGCTGAGAGGGACTGTGTTCTACGTCAGTTTGGGTGGGGCTGTGTCTGGGACTTGAAGGCCCAGTTCCACTCAAATTGCCACTGCTGCAGTGTATATGTGGGTTTATTTAGAAGATACTGAGTTCTGAAAAAAGGCTCACTTGGGTCAGGCTTGGTGGTGCATGCCTGAAATCCCAGATACTCAGGAGGATCACAAATTCAAATCCAGCCCAGGCAACTTAGTAAGACTTTGTCTCAAAAACATGTACAAGAGCTGGAGATGTAGGTCGGTAGTACATGCTTAGTGGGATACTGAAATCTAGAATTGTGTGCTGTTTATATGACCCTTCATTTCCGGCAGGATTTGTTTTATATGTTTGGGAGCTAAAATGCAAGTTAAATATATTTCTATTTGGTATGTCTCCTGGTGAATTGACTGTCTCATCCTTACACAGTGACCTCCTGTCTCTATGACAGTTTGGGTCCTGTACCAACGTCCACTTTTTGATACTGTACAGCTGTGTCTGATCTCTTTTAAGTTCGCATTTGCATGGGATGTCATTTTCTAGCCTTGACTTTAACCCTGTGGCTGTCTTTAGATCTAAAGTGACTCTTGTAGGGAACATACAGTTGTCTCCTTGTTATCCATTCGGCCGATATGTCTTTTAAATGTAAGTGTTGAATCCGTTTACATTTAAAGAAGTATTCACTTGGGAAGTATTCACTGAGGCCTCTCTGAATTATGCTGGGTTGTCTGTGGCTTGGTTTTCCCTACTAAATGCCCTCACTGCCTTTTTCTTGTTTCATTTATGGTTTGTAGGATGTATTTTCATTACTTTCTCAGTTCCCTTTGTGTTATTCTATAGATATATTCCTTTGCAGTTATCATTATCCCAAAACATACTAAAGTTGTAACAACGTGTTTTAAACAAATGACAGGTTAAATTGAGCTCATATATGAAAGACACTCTTGTGTCTCCCTTCTTCCCCACTTAATGTTAGTAGTGACACAAATGACCTCTTTTTGTATTGTATATGCCTTAACATAGATTTATAATTTTCTTTTTGGCTTTTGTTTTTAAGTCTGTCAGCTATAGCTGGGTATAATGGTGCACTCCTGTAATTCCTGCAACTCAGGAAACTGAGGCAGAGGATCACAAATTTGAGGCCAGCCTGGTAATTTAGTGGGAACCTGTCTCAAAAATAAAAAAATAAAAGGGGCTGGGGATGTAATTCAGTGGTACAGTGCCCCAGAGTTCAACCCACACAAAAAAATTCAGATATAAAAAGTGATTATACACTGACAGTGCTATAGGATTTTATCGATGTTAATAATTTATGTTTATCTGGGAGTTTCATATTTTCATGGGTTTTATATTGCTGTTTATTATCATTTTGCTTCAATTTAAAGGACTTCCTACAACATTTCTTCTTTTGGCATTGGGGAATGAACCCAGGGATACTTTACCACTGAACCACATCCCCAGTTTCTTTTATTTTTTGTTTTGAGGCAAGTTCTTTGAGGGCCTCACTAAGTTGCTGAGACTGGCTTCGAACTTGAATCCTCCCTCTTCGGTCTCCTGAGTTGCTGGGATTACAGGACTGTACTACCATGCCTGGTGCCTCTTTGTCTCTCTCTCTCTTTTTTTTTCTTTTCTTTTTTTTTGAGGGGCTGGGGATTGAACCTGGAGCTCTGTGCATACTAGGCAAGCACTCTACCATGGATCCATACTCCCAGCCCACCACTTTTCTCTTGATGTAGTCAGGATTCTTTGTCTCTGGCTTTTCACAGTTTATGATCTCTTTTCATGTGCATCTCTTAGTTTTATCTTAGTTGGATCTTTTAAAACTTTGTTGATTTGTATATCCGTTTAGTTCCTCAGGTTTGGGGAGTGTGCATAATGTCACACTTAGTTGTGTCCAATAGGTCCCTTATGTTCTCTTGATTTTTCTTTATTATTTTTTCTATTTCTTTTTTCATTTTTGTTGAATTTAAAAGTCCTGTGGTATAGATACACAATGGAATATTACTCAGCCATAAAGAAGAATAAAATTATGGCATTTGCGGGTAAATGGATGATGTTGGAGACTGTCATGCTAAGTGAGATTAGCCAATCCCCAAAATCCAAAGGCCAAATGATCTCTCTGATAAGTGAATGATGATGCATAATGCAGGGTGGAAGGGAGGCAAGAATGGAGGAAGGATAGATTGCATACAGGGAAGGGAGGGGTGGGGACGGGGTGGGGGTGGTAGTAATAATAACAGAACAAGTCATACATCATTGCCCTGTGTACATGTATGAATGCACAGATGGTGTGACTCTACTTTGTGTACAACCAGAGAAACAATAGCTGTACTCCATTTGTGTACAATGAATCAAAATAAATAAATTTAAAGAGAAAAAAAAAAGTCCTTTGAATGGCCAGCTGGGACCTGCAGCTTATTCTTGCTGCCAGCTTTGAGAGAGGATATCATACTGCATATCACTTCTCACCATCCTAGGAAAAGAGAAAAATTTAGAATTCCAAACACAGTTCCTACATATTTCTTTTGCACAATTGTAAATCTGAGAAGTTCTAAGTTTAACTATTATAAATTGGGAACTGTTTGTGCATGAGTGTGTGGATATACAAACCCAAGGCTTTTATAAAAGACACACCATCAATCAGTTGTAAACTTTTTGCTCTTTTAACTGCTGAAATTGTCTTAAGCATTTTCCATTATCTTAAATTTTTCATATGCTATCACTTAGTGAGTTAAATAACAGCCAGAACGCTAACATATCCTGTGCATTCTTGTGTGCATGATATACAGTGACCTCCTACGTAGTTCCATGTCTTTATACTTGAACTTGTTTGAGGTTTCTTTCTTTCTTTTTTTTTTGTTTCAGGTTTCTTAAGGAACTCTGTCAAAGTACTCTTGACCCTGGGTTGTATGTGTTGTTTAACTCTTTGGTTCTTTAGGCTCAGTTTTTTATTTTTTAATATTTTTTCAGTGCTGGGAATGGAACCCAGAGCCTTATGCATGCTGGCAGGGCAGGAGCTATACCACTGAGCCACATGCCCAGAACACCAAAGTTCACTTTTAAAGCCTGACCTTCTGGGTTCACATGCTTCTCAGCTATTTCTTCGCTATTTGACCTGAGGTAAGTTTGTGTCTGTGACGAGTGGTCTCATGGTGAGATGGGGGAATCTCTTTTCCTCATGGTTGTTACATTGTTATGTGAATCAGCACATGTAAAAGTATTTAGAATAATTCCTGGCAAGGGGAAAGTGTTCATTATGGTTTTTAGATTCTAACCTTTCTCTTTAAAACCTCTATGGACTGTGTCATTGTCACAGAAAAGCAGGGAGCTGAAACTCCAAACCTCAGTTCTTGTGTTCTGAACAAAAGAATATTTAAAGTCAGACACCAAAAGTCATGCAAGAGAACTTTACTAGAAGTGAAAGTGAGGTGAAAATAAAAGAAAAATGAGGGTAAGCAAAAAACACTCTCAAGGGAGAGAGTGGTCCGTCTCCAAGCAGAGAATGACAAAGGAGACAATGCTGTCCCCAATTTTATTACTATATGATGTTTACCAGGAGAACTAGGGACCACCTTCTGTACTCTTTGCCAAACAGGTGTTCAACTCCCCCTTTCCATTGGGCAGTGGAGTTTTGGACCTCAGTTGGTCTTCTCTGGAACTGACATGGTACCCATCCTATTTAGGGGGGCTCCATCTACAAGTTAATGTGGGCATTGGGGTCAATTGCTGGTCAGAAGTTACCTTAGTGTGTCTGTGCTACCAAAGGATTCTTCCTTCCCAGACAATTAGAGATATGTATAGCCATAATTTCTTGTCAACCTCAATGGACCCTGTCATTAATCCTTTTCTCTTGACATATTTCACAATTAGCTCCTTTTGCTTTTGTTTGTTTTCTACAAATAAACTACCACCCTTTGCTTTCTCATCTGCTTTGAAAGTAGTTTAAAGAACTTTAAAGTAATTTAAAGAACACCTATGACCTTGCCTGCATTTTCCTGCTCATTGCTAGCTACTACCTAACATCATCTCTGATGATGCCATGTATGCTGTGCTCATGTAGATGCTGAACATCACCTGATGTGTAGAACATGATACCATATACATGTATGGTATACAGATAACTGTGTATTGATTTATATATATATATATCATACATATTTGTATGTGTGTGTGTATATGTGAATATATATATATATATATATATATATATATTCCTTATATTATCCCCCGAAATGAGAAATCCATACTAAGCTAGAGGATGTCATAGCTTTCTATGGAAAAGTACAATGAAATAAGATTGGAGACATGTAATTTACTTAAAAATTCCTATCCATGAAACTATCAGAGCATTCACTTAAACTGAATTGATTTGTATACCACCCTCCTGTTGTTATTTTGTTTGCAAATGGTTATTCTCTTTAACTGCCTGAGGTTAAATGTGTTTTCATTTCTGGGTCTGACATTCAGGGATGTGGCCATAGAATTTTCCAAGGAGGAATAGAAGTGCCTGGGTCCTGCCTGGAGGGCTTTGTACAGGGACCTGATGCTGGAGACCTACAGGAATCTGGTCTCCCTGGGTGAGTGCGACTTCCCCCTGAGGTCAGGGTCTGCCCTGGGAATCTTTGTGTTTTCTCCTATGTGCCTCTCAGGAGGCCCTGTGCAGCTTGACTGAGACTGAGATGCTGTTGCCTATGCAGTGAGAAGCTTCATAGTGTGGTCTCTGACTTTCAGCCATCCCCTTTCTTCAGGTGATCCTCCCCCTGCATCATCACAGGTGGTTCCAGAGCTGAAGAACGTGTAGAGCCTTTCAGAAGACTTTAAAACATCCACTGCTTTTGTTGTTTACCTCTAAGCTTGTGATTCGGTAGTTCTTGGAAGAAAGCTAGATGTCTTTATTCTACACTCTTCCCCAAAATTTCAGTATGAGGTAGTCAGTGGATTTTTCTTGCTCCCTTCCTCTGCAATGTTCTTTCCCCCAACTGGAGCATGGCTGCATTCTGGAAATGCACTTCACATCATGTTCCTTTCTTTCAAAATCAGGAAGTGTTATCTCCATGTTGGAGCCCTGGACTCTGGAGATTGGGGTGAAAATATCAGGAACACTGCCCTCCAGGTGGTGCTGTGTTAAAGGTGAGAGCACAGGTAAGAGCTTAGGTGGCGGAGGAAGCTGCTCTGTTCAGTAGTGTGCCAGAGACCCACAGGCAGAGAAGGCAATGGGAAAATATTTCACATTCACCCGAAAGCAAGTTTTCTCTCCTCCACTGGTCAGTTGTTCTTCAGATGGTAGTGTTTATTCTTTCCAGCAGTGCAGCAACTCAGAGAGGACAGAGTTTCTGTTGCAATGGACAGCTGGTGCTTAGTTCTCTTCCCATAGACATCAGAGCTGAAGCCTCTATGCTCTTGCACCTGGACCTGCCTGTCCACTGGAAGGCAGCTCGGAAGATCTCTTCCATGGCTGGGAAGCCTTGGCTGTTCTTCCTTTGCATCTGGGACCCTAAATCTGTGCCGAGCTGTCTCAACTCTGTCTGTTGAGGTCCCTCAGCTGCTTTTCCATTCTGCTTTTAAAGTGTTTCTCAGCTGGTTGAAAATGCATAGGATATAGATTCACACTGGGAAAAATTAGGGAAGAAGGAGTATGTGAGATCCCAAGCAAAATCAAAGCCTAGCAAGACAGACTTCATGAAAACTTAACTTGAGAATAATTCTCTCGGACTCTATGCTCTGCTCACTGGGCTGCCAGTCCTGCTATGTAGACTCAACAGGCTAGGGTCCCTATCACCACTCTTCTTCTTGCAGGTATATTTAAAAGAAAGCACCAAAGGTGTCTGACCAAACGTTTGATAAGAAGACTAGTGTGAATATGAGCACTGGACTTGATCACTGTCCCATAAAAAGGCAAAAATAGAGATAGGATACTACTGGCAGAAACCCTGTGAGCAGAGATCAGAAAATGGGCAAAGTGAAGGAAACTATTGTATTTTTTCTGCCCCACAGAACTGGACTTTGGAACTGTTTGCCTGAAAACAGGCAGTTTTTAAGACAAGGGAAAAAAGACTCTTTCCCAAGTGTGGGAATATGGGATATGGTGGAGCCTTAAAGAGCACGGGCTAGTGAGAGGAACTTAGGTTACTGGGGACAGCTGTCTTCAGAAGGAGTTACAGTAGGATACCTCTGATAGGGTCCCAAGATTTCAATGAGAGTAAGTCGTAACAAGAACCAGTTTGATCCCTGAATTGCTCTTGGTCCTGTTTGGCAATGTAACCTCTCCCTCTTTTTTGAGCTCCTGTATGTTCCTCCTGCTGTCTACCATGAGGTCCTCACTAGAGCTAAGCTGATGCCAGCACCATACCATTGAATCTCCAGAATTATGAGCTAGATTAACCTCTTTCTTAATAGAGTTATCCTTTAATGAAAAAGGACTGATACAGATCTCAACTGGAATTCATAAATCATCAGGGCTGCCACTCCCAGAGTGCATGGGACCACAGATCAGGGCGACCTCCACCTTGATTTCAGAACTTTGAACTAATTCCCAGTAGAGTCATATGATTGAACTCTGGATACAAACCTCATACTGGATATAACCAAGAAAGGCCCTTGTTCTGGGGTGATAAAAGTATAACTTGGATAGAATGCTATGCTCATTTCCAGCAACTTATGCTATGTCACTGCTGATGGTGACTACTCCCAGATGACCTAGGGCAGAAGACACGTTGTTCCCACCTTAACTCCAGACAAACAAGTCACAAACAAAATTGTTAAGGCTAGAAAAATAGTCCCAACAATTCAGACATCATTTGGTAATGCTTACTTGGTTAATGGAAAACTATGGTATCCTCCTAGGAAACCAGCTTCTGGTCCCTTAGATTTAGACCCCCTTTATCTCCCACTGGCAGTATATACTTTGGTTGGCATCAAGTATATTATAATGAAAAATGTACATGGAAGGCTCATCTCCCCTTTTTAGAATATTTAAAATATGTAAAACGCTGGTATTTGCTTAGTTGCTCTGAATAGCTTTCTTGGGCAGGACAGGCTAATGCTTACTGGGCAAAAGTAGGAGGTGTAATCTAGCAAGAGCTATTGTTCCTATTGAACTAATTATTAACCACATAGTGTAAGCTTATACGTTGTTCATAGAAATGACTTCTGTGCATGATGTTCCCAGTAATATAGTAGAACTAGTTAAAGATTATGTAGAAGAATACTTAAAAACATCACGAAGAGTTGATAATATTTAATCTGCTCATATGTTTTGCCTGTTGTCTTGTTGTTTGCGTTAGTTTCCTTTTGTGTGACTTCAAGATATTGTACTCAAGCTAGAAGCTAACATATAAAAATGGTGTGTGGAAAAAATAAAGTTAGAACAGAACTTAGCTTCAGATAATTGAGTCTGTGTTGCTTTGTTTTCCACCTCGCCGACACCATCCCAATCACCAAAGAGCACCACGACTCTTTGTGCTAGGGCTGGACCCCGGCAGGGCAGAATACATAGTAACTCATAGGAAACCTGTATTTCTTTGTAGATATCTTTCCTACACACGTGTTCCAGGAATTACCACCTAAAGAGAATAGCACAGGAGAAATATCCCAAAGATTGATGTCAGAATGAGAAATTCATGACATCCAAGATTTTTACTTGAGGAGAAGCTTGGAAAATATTCAGGATGTTGAGTGTCAGGAGAAATGATGAAAGAAATGACAAAGGAGTACCTATAACTCAAAGAAATGAGTTCACTAGAAGAAGATAACAACATGGTAGAAATGATGCAGAAAATAAACCTGTTGAAAATCATGTTGAATTAAACCATCAGTCACATCTGGATGAACTGCAGAAATATCAGACTGAAAAGAAAATTTATGAATGTAATTAAGCTGAAAAAATCTGTCAATAGTGGTTCCTGTTTTACCACTTCCAACAATTCCTAGTGTCAACACCCACATTTCCAATATACATGAGAATGATCCTATGCATCCTTTGAGACCAGAAAGCACACAGAAAAGCCTTACAGATGTAATGAATGTGGCAAGGGCTTTGATTACTGCTCCAACCTCACTAGACATCTGATAACTCATACCAGAAAGAAACCATATAAATGTGATACATGTGGGAAGTTCTTCAGTCAAAGCTCAAATTTAGTGTGTCATCATAGAATTCATGCTGAAGAGAAGCCTTACAAGTGTGATGAGTGTGACAGAGCCTTTAGACTACAGTCAATCCTAAACATCCATCAGTTTGTCTATAGTGGAGAAAAACCTTACAAATGCAGTGAATGTGGAAAGGCTTTTATTCAAAGTTCAAAACTTGTAAAACACCACAAAATTAATACCAGAGAGAGACCGTACAAATGTAATGAATGTGGTAAAACATTTCTCCAAAATGCAAGTCTGGTGGAACATCAAAGAACTCACTTTGGAAAGAAACTGTTTACATGTCTGGAGTATGGCAAAGCCTTT
Source organism: Glaucomys volans (assembly GCA_020662805.1). Classification (NCBI taxonomy): domain Eukaryota; kingdom Metazoa; phylum Chordata; class Mammalia; order Rodentia; family Sciuridae; genus Glaucomys; species Glaucomys volans. The sequence goes on from JAJEJO010051305.1 coordinate 14,733, forward strand.
AGTGTGTGTTCAAGTCTGATTTCCCATCAGACAACCCATTCTGGAGGAAAAACCTCATAAATATAGTCAGTGTGAAAAGGCTTTGGCCAAAAGTTCACAGCTGAAGCAACATGAGCATGTTCATTCTGCAGAGAAGTGCATGGAATGTGGTAAGTCCTTCAGGCAAAGATGTGACATCACTGTTCATCACCAAATTCATACTGGTGAGAAATCTTACAAATGTGTGGAGTGAGCCGGGCGCAGTGGCGCATGCCTGTGATCCCAGCGACTCAGGAGGCTGAGGCAGGAGGATTGAGAGTTCAAAGCCAGCCTCAGCAACTTAGCGAGGCCCTAAGCAACTCAGTGAGACCCTGTCTCTAAATAAAATACAAAAATAGGGCTGGGGATGTGGCTCCGTGGCCAAGTGCCCCTGGGTTCAATCCCTAGTACCAAAAAAAAAAAAAAAAATGTGTGGAGTGTGTCAAATTAATTACCCAAGGCACACACCTAAGTAAACATCAGATGATCTATACTAGAAAGAAACCATATAAATATGATCTATGTGTTATAACTTCAATAAAAACTCACACCTTTTAGTCATCTTAGAACCCATACAGAAGAGAAACTTACAAATGTAAGGACTGTGGCAAGGCCTTTATCAAGTGGTCCTACCTTAAACATCATGAGAAAATCCACACTGGAAAGAACCTTACAAGTCTCCTGAATGTACATTTTGGGCTTGTAAGCAAGACCCTAAATGCCAGCTTCACCCAATAATCCATACTTATGCAATGAATATAGCAAAGTTTTAAAATTGGTTCCAATACTTATTAGACATAAGAATATACATCTTGAAGACAAATCACAAGATCAAAATTTGTAGGTGGTCACCTTATATCGGGGATAAACCTTATACATACAATGAGTGGCAAATCCTCTAACATGAGTTTAAGTATTACATGGCTGAACTATGGAACCAGCCTAGGTGTCCATCAATAGACGAATGGGTAAAAAGTAATATCAGTGGGGTTCTACTCATCCATAAAGAAGGATGAAACTCATTTTCAGGAAAATGGATGGAACTTCAGAGCATTATGTTAGGTGAAATAAGCCAAACTCAGAAAATTAATGGCCATATATTTTCTCATGTTGAAACTGGAGAGAATAGAAGCAATGGTGTGTGTGATACAGATAGAAGGGAGACCAGTATAGAGGAAGGTGACCAGGGTAGGGAGGATTAGAGAGAAAGGGGTACTGGTGAGCAAAACTGACCAGAGTATACTCTGTGATGAATGTACAAATGTGTAATAATGAATCAAACTATTATGTATAATTATAATGGTGGTCACCTTCTCTTTTGAATGGCAGTAGTTGTTGCATATCGAAGATTAATGAACTTGTTATCTCTGGAGCCCATTATTTTTCCAATCAACTTTTAGAGTCATATGCTCAGAAGTTTCTGTGCTCGGGTTTCTGTGCTACACAGATACTGATGGCACCATAGGGAGAATGCTGGGGATCCTGACAGCTAGGAAATGGTCCAGAAGACCGCAGAGTAAAAGGAAAGTGCATCCCAAACTGCACTGTAGTGTGGAATCCAAGTAGCAGGTGCACAGCTTCTCAGTGCAGTGGGTAGAAAAAGAATTTCACTAAGTTTTAATATTGGACGCTCAAAGCAGCTTAGGGACTCAGAATTTTGGGTACAGTAAACAAAGAAGAATTTCTTAGGTGCACCAGTGCAGATTCACCACAGACAGAGGGAGAGGGAACACCACAGTATGGAGAAACGTAAGATCAAACATACTGCCTAATCTTAACTGACCTGAGGCTGCATTTTGTGCTGGTGCTTGAAAAGTGCACTCTGTATCTCAGCTGGCCCTGGAGAGCTGAGGCAGGAGAACTCTTGGGGGAAGTGTACTGCTGTGTGACTGCAGGACCTAGATCAGAAAGACACAGACACATGCAGCCATCATATCCTGGCAGGCACCTATCAAGAGAGCTAGGCTGGATCTGATGGAACAGGAGAAAAACAGGCTCAGAGTAGACTGTACCCAGTGAGGGTTGAGTTGGAAGAATGAAGGAGCACCTGACTTGTTTCTCCTTTGTGTCTGGTGGCTCACATGAGAAGCTGAGTGGGTCAAGAGTCTGAGTGGGTGAGGTGAATACATTGAGGGACTAAGTCCAGAAGGCTGTATTCCTGGGCAACTGTGTAGAAGATTGACCCCCTCACTCCACAGTTGGATTTCTTGGGAGGTTCTTGATAACCAAACCCACAGAAGAGATTGACTACTCTGTTGCCCTAAGGGTGGGTCAATCTGTTCTCTCCAAAAAGGCCCCTGAGACCTGATTATACCTAAGCTGCATCTTCTAGAACTTCCTTCACAGAACTACAGAAGTGGCACCCTGTGACTGCACCAAACTGGTCAGAATGGACAAAACAAACACAGTATGTCCTGACCCATCTCACTTCATACTGGTGAGAAGGGAAGTCATATCAAACAGCCTAAATATTAGGCCACTGCAACTGGCAGCTGAGAGAGAAAAGAAAAACAGGAAGGGGTTAACAACCCCCACCCTGTACATAAGAACTGGAAAGACTGACTGCTGAACAGAGACAGTGTCCACCCAATCTGGTCAACAATTTTGATCACCTCTATGGAGACGTTTCCTTCATTCTTCATTAAGATTTTAGATTTTAAATTATTTTTTATTCTTCTCATGTGTGTGAATTTGTGTGTGCATGTAAATTCATGCTATGCTGTTTGGTTCAGAAACATATACATACACTTACTTATTTTTCTCTCATTTTTAGCATTTTAATTTAACTATTTTTTCCTAGCATTGTCTTTTGACAGTTTGGGTTTGGGGAATTGTATATTTTGGTTTGGTTTTGTATTTTCATTTATTTCTTTTGTTTCTCTTTCTTCTGCTAATGATCAAATTCTATTGTTCTCTCTCCCTCTCTTTCAATACCTTGCTGCTTTTTTCTCCCTCCTTCCATATAAACATCACCTGTCACATCTCTTCTGCATTCTCTGCTCACTTTCTGAAGTTGTAACTCTTTTATGTCGTCCTGACACATTTTCTTTTCTCCTAATTAACTGTATTTTTACCATTTTTCAGAACTGATTGGTCTATATAACTCCTGCCCCTACCATTAATGCTGACGTAATCATTACTGCTCCAGATGACACAGCTGACACCTGCTGACTGTTTTAAAGCCAGGTCTAGTTAACGATCATTGTTCTTACCATTGACAACTGTTGATGACACCATTCCTATCTTTGGGGTGGTAATTAATGTTGAAGATGTCATAGGAAGGTGTTACTATCAAAAGTCAGGGCAAATGAAGAATACTGAAATGAGTAACAAATGTTGTCACAATTTTGAACTTTCTTCATTTTTAGGATTTTATTCATCTTATTACAGGATATGAAGTCTCATAGATATTGGCATTTGTATTATACATGGCATTATTTTGTATACTTTCGATTTGTATTGTGTCCTGGGATAGATTATGCATTCTTTCATACTATCAATGGACTTTATTTTTTATGTAGGGTAAATGAAAGAATTTATGTATTTGTTTTGTCTTCTGCTTATAATTTTTAGATAATATAGTGGTGAGATAAATATTAATTTTATGAGTGTTTTAAATATTAGCTAAGGGCTTGTATTCGTCTGGGAGTTACTATTACTGCCCATGTGGGTTAGAGGATTGTTTTCTGTTCATATTTGCTTCATCTTCATCCTGGCCTCCCTGGATCCTGCAGCTCTTACTGTAGACAGGGAAGAGCAGTTTATTCCAATAAATGACCCATTGAGAGATAATATACTATGAATCAGTTTTAACCTGGAACATGTCTTCGAATCATACACAAAAAGTAGCTTTAAAGGTGTAAAAAAAAATAACTTATTAATTTGAGTTGAAAGGGAGATAAAATTATAAAAACTGAAAAATACCATTGAAGTAGGATTAAAAATAATACTTAAAGCATATGAGAAAAGCCTGAGAAATTCCTAAATGAAAGTACACTGACAAATAGAAAAATTTCATGATATATTTAAATATAGACTAAATATAAACTACATATATTTAAATATAGACTAAATATATTAAAATAAATGGTAATATATTAAAATAAATAAATACCTTTCACTTAATGTAATTTGTAATTTCAAATTTGTCCTAGTGCAGACATTATCAGGTATCAGAACTAGGCAGATCATTGGAAAAACTCTTAGAGAACAAAATGCAAATAAAAATGGTGAAGAGAGTCCTCAAAATGAGGGTGGCAAACCCTTTGAGATGTGTGTTGATGAATACACTGGGGCTCATTGGTGCTTGAGATCCAGAAATAGACAAGAGTACGTGAGAGAGTATTAGTCTGTACAGGTTGTTACAAGAAAATAACTTACAGTGGGAAATGAATAAACAGCCAGAATTCATTGCTCACAAACCCACAGGCTGGCAAGTCTAAGAGGAAGCCACCAGTAGATTCAGCATCTAGTGAGGGCCCTTTGTCTGAAGATGCCCCTTCTTGCTGCACTTCCACATGGCAGAAGGGGTAGGGCTCTCAACTTTCCTTAAAAGGCACCAAGTATACAAGTGATAGTGGAGTCCCCCTGACTAAATCACATTCTAAATATCCCCACACATTAACATTATTGTAGGAAATTAAGATTTAACATAGGAATTGAAGATGGTGGTTACAAAAATCCAGATCATAGCAAAAGTTACTATGCAATTAAAAAAGCAGTGGTGTGACATAATTGCTTTGGTTTTGGTTTTCCTGTTACAAATGTAAAATTTGAGCTATTTTTCATAACTAGAATAAAAGGTCAAAAAAAGATAAATGTACATTGCCCAAAAATCAAGTTTTGATAATGTTAATATTAACAAGTTGATCTAGGTTTTTTAAGGCTTCTGAGGATGAACAGGGTCACACAGTAACCTCTCATAACATTTACAATGGCATTCATCAATGATGTTTGTCACTCTTAATCAGTTTGAATGGAGATCAAAATCATTTATCTCTTTACTACTTGGAGGAATTCAAAATGAAGAAGGCATATGTATACAGGATATTCAAATGATTGTGGTCAATGGTGCTCTCCTGAGAAAGGCAAAGACCCATAGCCACAGCATCACAATGCTCATCAGAAGTGGCAGTGATCAGTGCTTTCACCAGTATGTGGTGCTTTAGCACTTCAACCTGACCACAGAGAACTTTGGAATCCAAACTCAGAAGGTGACTGAAGAACCTGAGCTCTGGCGCTGAGTCTCATATGGAACCTGCGCTCCCTGCAGCCTCCCCTCAGGGTTCTGAATACCTTTGGATCCATGCACTTCACATTGGTCCATAGGAGAGGACACCAGCATTGGTTCTGTTTGGGACCCCTCCCTGACCCCCAGCTTCTATAGTAGTAAGATCTGCTCTCTCCTGAGAAACTCATCTCAAGGATTTCTGTATACTAACAGAATTGATCTATGAATGTGGGAAGATGAAAAGACAAGAGTCGGACTATGCTGTGGAATGCAGTAGGCCCCCTCATGTGATTTCTATATCTGATTTACCCAAATATGCATAAACAGATTTACATCTAAGTGGTAGGAAAGCAGGAGGACCCCACTTCACAAAGGAAGCACCTTGTGGAATTGGTGCTTCATAGAATCCAGCTTAAGCTCAGTCATGGGTGCTTTCTCTAGCATGTGGATACACTGTGGCCTCAGACAATGCACGTGACACAGGATGGTTCAGAGTGGCAACTGGATGTCTTATACACAGAATTTATCACAGAGGGACTCAAAATGAAACATAATCTTCATTAAATTTTCAGATAATTTATTTGCCCTTTTCCAAGAGGGAGGCACTGCAGACATACTAAAGTCTTTTGACTGTCTTCTTAAATCATTAGAAAGATATTCCAGAACAAAAGTTTATGCAAGATATTGAAAAATAAACTTTATGATCCATGAAGATTTGTCTCTCAAGTACACAATTCCTTAAAAAATATGGGAATATTTCCACTTAAGGTGGCACACACCTGAGGTCCCAGTGACTCTTGAGCCTGAAGCAGGAGGATCACAAGTTGAGGGGCAGTCTCTGTAACTTTGTGAGACCCTCTGCAACTTAAAGAAACCCAGTCAAAATTGAAAACAAAAAGAACTGAGAATGTGATTCAGTTGTAAATCTCTAGTGGATTCAAATGCCTATAACAAATATAAGCCCCTTATGGAAGACAATATCTGGCATCCTGAAAAGCATTCAGGGTAACCTACTTCTTAGTACTTATCCTATGGAAAATGAAATTAGCATTCCAAAAAAGGCATTATTCATTGCAGCACTATGCAAAAGACCCAATACATGAAACCCGTGTTTGTATTCTTTAGGATGTTAATAGATGAATTGTGGGGAATATATGCAATGAGAGATGACTCAGGGAAAATCCTGCCTTTCGCAACAATATTGATGAACATGATGGACAGTATGCTGTGTGAAATATGCCAGACTAAGAAACACACTTACTGATCTCAGTGTCATGTGGAACCTAAAATATCTGAACTCCTGGAAATAGGCTACAGAGTGGTGGCCTAGGAGTGGTTGGTGGGGTAATGCACAGATGTTGATCAAAAGGTACACATTTCAGTAATAAAATGAACCACTTGTGGCAATCAGTGTATATCAGGGATGGAGTTTGGTAGTGTTTTAATAAAATACCTTAGACTACGTAATTTATAAACAGCATCAATTTATCGTTTCCACCTATGGAGGTTAGGAAAACCAAGATCAAGACGCAAACAGGTTACATATCTGGCAAGGGCCAGTCTCTTCTTCCAAGATGGCAACTTGAATGCTGGTTCCCTCCTATGATGGAAAGGCCAAAAGGACTGAATTATGTCCCTCAAATTTCTTTCATAAGGGCAGTAGTCCCATTCATGAGGGTTGAACCCTAATAATGCAAAATCCTCCTAAGGACCCAAGTTTTAATACCATTGCACTGGGGATTAAGTTTCAATGAATTTGGAAGAGATTCAAGTCACAGCATGTGAATCAAACATACACATATGAAGTCATGTTGTATACCTCAAATCCATTCAATCCTTATCAATATTTTAATGTTATAAAATTAAAATTAAACATGGCTATAATTTACCTGCTTAAAAAAAGGGCCACTGAAAATTTTTGACACCGAGATTGCCTTTAGTTTGTTGGTGCTATAGGCTTGGTAATACAGAAAGATGCAGAAGAAAATAAAATGAACAACATACAAATTTCACAGCAAAGCCAGCTCTGAGGATGAGGTGATGTCAACTTGGAAGAGAAAATGTCAAGATGACAGCAGATTAAACCAGACAACATTTTCAAAGTGAGTTGAATTTTTTTACTTCATTGGAAAAATTAAATCATTAGTCACACAACAGATCAATGTTGAATGGATTTCTAATCTGAAGTTTAAACATAAAGCATGATGTCTTTAGAAAAAAACAAAGAATATCTCTTGTTTTAAAATGGGGAAGATGTTTTAATGAAAGAAAAAGACCTTTGACATACACAGAGAGAATTAAAATGAGGTTAAATAAAAATTAACAACTTGATTAAAAGACTGAGATGGACATAACAAGGAAGACACACACACTGAAGAAGAGAGTGAACCAAGAAAGGAATCCTGAGGAATCCTGAAGTGCAGTGGCACATAACTGTAATCCCAGTGACTCGGGAGGCTGAGGCAGAAGCATGCTAATTTTGAGAGCACTCTGTGAAATTTAGTGAGAACCTCAGCAAATTTGTTGTACTTTTTTTCAAAAAATTAAAATAACTGGGGGTGTAGCTCACTAGTAAAGTGCCCCTGAGTTCACTTCCCAGTACCAACAACAACAAAAAAAAAAAAAGGGAAAGAAATGACTACTGATGACCACCATGTATGAAGAATTCCTACCAATGAATACAACAACCAAGAGAGGGAAGCAGAAAATACCAACTCTTGGCAAAGATGGGGTGATACCAGTAAACTCATACCCTTCCAGTGAGTGTGAAAATTGGCACTAATGTTGTGCAAAATTATTGGGCAGTATCACCTAAAGCTGAAAAGATTTAAACACCAACACAGTAATCTCACTACAATGTATATTTTCAATAGAAATTTGTACACTTGTCACTAGAAGGTTTTCTAGAATTAACATACCCATAAAGATTGTCACTGGTTTTGAAATAGGAAAAATCTGTTGAAATGAAAGGAAAGGAACTTAACATACACAGAGAAAAGGAAAATGAGGTTATATGAAAATTAATAGCTTCTTTGATTAAAAGACTGACACAGATACAGAGGAAAAGACAGAGAAGGAAAGAAAGAACCCAGAAATAGCCCCAACTGAAAACACTCAAGTGTACATCAGCAGTAAATGATTAAATCAGTGGTCTAACACAGTAGGGTTCAATACTGGCAAAGGATTCACAACCTCAAGCAAAATCTCAGATAAATTCAGAACACTGACATTTCAAATCAATGGATAGAAGAGCACCGGCTGTAGGATATTTATAGAGAGTGTAAAAGAGGCTGCAGTGCTCTGTGCTGATGAATGGAGGAATAGTGCTCACCTAAGGATCACAAGCCGCACCTGCCCTCATTTTATGTAAAAGACTCATACAGAGTTGGGTTCAGTTTTTGAAATTCTATTGTTCTGTCCACAAATGACTTGTGCATGAATCTTTAGATATTTTACATCAATGTCACAATTCACTTAACATGGAAGGAAAATAGCTTAATGTAACATTGTCTGCAAATATTAAATTGACACCATGATTAATCTTTTAAAAAAGGTGTCATTTCTAGGTTAGAAACTAAGCTATGGTAAACATACAACTTCCAGTGTAAAAGTGAAATAAGAGTAATACAAAAGATATTAAGAAAAACAACAGAGCAAGTATCATAAAAAGCAAATACTAAGTCGATGAATCTGGTCCAAAATATTTCCATTATTTTACTCAACAAATGCACACGGTCTTTCTAATAGTGACAAATATTTTACTGTATTCAGTGAGATATTTTATTTAATTTATTTTTATTTTTTATTTACTTATTGATTCATTGAACACAAATGGAGTACAGATATTGTTTCACTGGTTGTACACAAAGTAGAGTCACACCATCTGTGCGTTCATGCATGTACGCAGGGCAATGGTATCTGTCACACATTCTGTTATTATTTTTACCCCCGGGCCCGACCCCACCCCTCACTTCCTTCTATGCTATCTCTCCTTCCTCCATTCTTGCCACCCTTCCCCCCCGCATTATGCATCATCATTCATTTATCATTGAGACCATTCGGCCTTTGGATTTTTGGGATTGGCTGATCTCACTTAGCATCACAGTCTCCAACATCATCCATTTACCTACAAATGCCATAATTTTATTCTTCTTTATGGCTGAGTAATATTCCATTGTGTATATATACCACAGTTTCTTTATCCATTCATCTACTGAAGGGCATCTAGGTTGGTTCCACAATCTAGCTATTGTGAATTGAGCAGCTGTGAACATTGATGTGGCTGCATCACTGTAGTAATCTGATTTTAAGTCCTTTGGGTATAGGCCAAGGAGTGGGATAGCAGGGTCAAATGGTGGATCCATTCCAAGTTTTCTAAGGAATCTCCACACTGCTTTCCAGAGTGGCTGCACCAACTTGCACTCCCACCAGCAATGTATGAGTGTACCCTTTTCCCCACATCCTCGCAAACACCTGTTGTTGCCTATATTCTTAATAAAAGACATTCTAATTGGGGTAAGATGAAATCTTAAGGTGGTTTTGATTTGCATTTATCTTATAACGAGGGATGTTGAACATTTTTTCATAAATCTGTTGATTGCTTGTAGATCTTCCTCTGTAAAGTGTCTGTTCATTTCCTTGGCCCATTTGTTGATTGGGTTATTAGTGTTCTTGGTGTACAGATTTTTGAGTACTTTGTAGATTCTGGAGATTACTGCTCTATCTGAAGTGTGTGTGGCAAAGATTTTCTCCCACTCTGAAGGCTCTCTCTTCACATTGCTGATTCTTTCCTTTTCTGAGAAAAAGCTTTTTAGTTTGACTCTATCCCAATCATTGATTCGTGCTTATATTTCTTGCGCTTTGGGAGTCATGTTAAGGAAATCTGGTCCTAGGACAACATGATGAAGATTTGGACCTATTTTCTCTTCTATTAGGGGCAGAATCTCTGGTCTAATTTCTAGGTCCTTGATCCACTTTGAGTTGAGTTTTGTACAGGGTGAGAGATATGGGTTTAGTTTCATTTTGCTGCATATGGATTTCCAATTTTCCCAGCACCATTAGATGAAGAGGCTGTCTTTTCTCCATTGCATGTTTTTGCCTCCTTTGTCAAGTATGAGATACCTGTATTTATGTGGGTTTGTCTCTGTGTCCTCTATTCTGTACCATTGATCTACCTGTCTATTTTGGTACCAATACCATGCTGTTTTTGTTACTACTGCTCTGTAGTATAGTTGAAGTTCTGGTATTGTGAAAACCCCTGCTTCGCTCTTCTTGCTAAGGATTCCTTTAGCAATTTTGGGTCTCTTATTCCTCCAAATGAATTTCATGATTGCTTGCTCTATTTCTATGATGTCCATCATTGGGATTTTAATTGGAATTGCATTGAATTTGTATAGCACTTTTGGAAGTATGGCCATTTTGACTATATTAATTCTGCCTATCCAAGAACATGGGAGATCGTTCCATCTTCTCAGATGGAAAGATAACTTCTTTCTTTAGTGTTCTGTAGTTCTCTTTGTAGAGGTCTTTCACTTCTTTTGTTAGATTGATTCCCAAGTATTTTATTTTTTTT
>JAJEJO010051305.1:30552-61659 GCA_020662805.1 Glaucomys volans
TAATTATGCTTTCTATTGAGTTTTTAACTTGGTTTATTGTTTCCTTCATTTCCTTGTTTCCTTCAAGGATTTCTGTTTGTTTTTTTCTCAGAACTTCTATCTCTTTATTGAAATGATTTTTTTTGGTTCCTGCAATTGCTCTATTAGCTGATTATTCATAGCCTGATTCTGCTCTCTCGTCACATCATTCTCTTCTCGGATCATTTTAATTATGAACATTCTGAACTCCCTTTCTGTCATTCCTTCTACCATGCTGTCTTTGGGTTCTCTTGATGTATCATCCAGATTTGTTTGGGACACTTTCATCCCATGTTTTCTCATGGTGCTCATGTATTTTCCCCTCTAGTAGTGCGAATCAGAGGCAATGCAATTTTCCTGTAAAGACTTAGAGTGTCCCTGCAGGTTTCCAGTAACTCACCTGATGTTTGAGAGGTGCTTGATCAAGCCCAAGAAAGCTGCTGTTCCACTTCCTCCAGTTTGGTAATGATCAATGTTTCTGTCAGAGGCAGCCGCCGGAGCCAGAGACTCCAGCCCCTCCAGGCCAGACTGCCCAGGAGTCGCCACGCAGTCCAATCTCACTTTTAAATGGAACATAAAACGATGATCTCATGTACATAAAGAATATGTTAGCCACAAGGACTGATGGGTTTGTAAGTTTGGGAGACTTGTCACAAAGGATGAAAAATGGCAGCATGAAACTAAGAATAAAATGAAGAAATTTGTTTTACCACAGTTAGCATGATGTTTTCTTCTAGAAAAATACAATGAAAAGGAGTTTGAAGCACTCTCAACACAAAAATGCTATGCTAACATTGTGATGGAATTTGCATGATAATCAAATAGATTCTTTACTGCACAATATATTTTTGCCTTAAAATCTCATTCTATGTGTGAAAAATGTGCATAGTCTTATGTGTCAATTGAAAAACAAAAAAGGAACCAAAGAGCCACCTGTAATAATCTAGAAAATTTCTTCATCCACAGAAACAAGAAAAGAAGCTGGCATCCTAGAGGCTTTTGGAACTTATCATACCAATGCTCAGCATGTCTCTTCATTCTATCTGTGTCTGTATGTTTTCATTTCCATAGGAATATATACATAACTTTTTCCTGTTGTGTCAAATTGTGAATCTTGGATGGCTTCGTATCTTGCAAGCATGCAGAATGAAATCTACAGTCAGAAGGGGTGAGAGTGTAGTAACAGGATGTGAATGAAAGATGGGAAGAAGGAAAAAAGAAAAAAAGAAAAAGAAAAGCTCCCAAGGTGGGAGTGAACCCAGGAGAAGATTTTAATGGGTATCTGTTATCTAGATGTTATAATAGCCTTGATATGTCTCTATAGTTATTGATTAGGTATAGCATTCATACAGGGGTCAAACAACTCTAATTTTTCTCCATCATCAAGGAGACATAGAAGTGATTTCTGATTCTTATTAACAAAAGGTTAAAAGTCAGAGTCTGTTGACCCAAGAGAATTTACATTTTGGAGTTGGTCATGGATAGGAGCTGGAAAGAGACTGTCCTTCTGATTAGCACAATATGGGTGAAGAAGCTTGATTTTCCAGTCATCTCTTCCTTTATTCCTTCTCTGAGACCTTTTCCTGGCTGCCTATTTGAGGTTTACATTTCCTGAAATGTAATGGAGTCATTGTGGCTGCATCATCTTCTTCAGTTGGGACTCTGCTGCTCTAACAATCAGTTGTCTCAGGTCTTATCTGACTTAACCCACTTACTAAAATATACCCATTATTCTTTGGTACATGAGATCAGGGAAACAGTTTGCAGAAAGCAACCAATTAAGCAAGAATTTTCCAGAGTTATATCTCTTCTGAGGAACAAGACAGGTGTGGGGCACCTCTCCTATTTGTGCTGGGCTAATTTTAGGAGGAGAGGCTATGATAGGTAAATGGAAACAACTCTTCTTCACAATTCTGTGGCTCTTGTAAGCACTGTGATCAACTGCAGCCTGGAAAACTAAATGTCTGTAGTTTCCACAAAGGCAATTTGTCAATGTGTTGCTTTTCAGTTTGTATATTTCTGGAGGGAGGAAGGAAAGAAGATGATTTTATTTCATCTTCTTACTATTCTTATGTTGTTGGATTTTATACGTTGTATTTTAAAGTATGTGTATTCACCTGAATATAGTAAGGAGGGTAAATTCTAACTTTGATTTCTTTTACTTATGTCTTCTCTGTAAACATCTGGGTGGTCACCAGAAGAGAATACACAAGATTTATTCCAAAAAGAGAGAAATAGAAGATATGAAAAGAGAATTATTGATAATTTACAATTCAGTAAAGATGGCATAATGGATGAGTGTGAAGAGGAGAAGGAATATTGTTATGAACCTATCAACTGTCCAGGAGTTGCCTCTGACAGGACTGGGAGAGAAAATGAACAACAAGAATGTGGATTTGGGTGCTTCCTGGTGTAAACATGTACATCCACTTTGGATACTCAGGATGACAATTTAGAAAATCAGCCAAGCAGTGTAGATCATAATGCAAAGGATAATCTTTGTCATTGTGAATATGGGATTAGCTTCAAGTGCCATTCAAATATTTCTGAAGATAACAGATTTGGAAAACACAGAAAAAGAATCTCAATGTTATTTCAGTGGTAGTTCCATTACCAAATTTCCTTTATTCCCCCACAAACACTTCCTTCAGCCCTTTTCAAAGGTTTGTAGTTTAGATAAAAATCAGATGGTCAGTATCAACACAACATTGTTTAAAAAATGTGAGCACATTGGAAATCGTGAAAAAATTTACATACATCATGATTCTCCAATGGTTCTTGCTGATGGGTCTAACCTAAGAAAATTTGAGGATACCTTTGTTAGGGAACTCCTCAACACATGGAATCATGGGAAAACTCTATCCATGTATCAGATCCACCTGAACTTCAGGCATCTCATTTTACAGAGAATTACGTCAAGTGGGGGAAAATGTGAAAGTCATTGATCAATGTTCAAAATTTCTTACCCATCCAAATGCACAGATTAAAGAGAGGGCTGATGAAAAGAAATATGGCTTACTGTTTAGTCTGAACTCGGTGTGTAGGCAGCATGAGAAAATTAATACTAGCAATATGTCCAGCAGTAATAGAGGTGACATATACAGGAATATCTCATCATCAAAAAAAAAAACTGGACATAATACAAGATGCACTGAAGAAGAGCCATGGAAAATCTTGGAATGTGATCAATCATTTACTCTATTTTCAAATCTTGAACAACAGCAGAAAATACATAATGGAAAGAAACACCATAAAGTTGAAGATTGTGAAAAATCCTTTACTAGTTCCTCATATCTTCTGGTGCACAAGATAATTGATGCTGGAGAGAAACCCTACAAAGTTAATCAGTGTCACAAGACCTTCATTTCTGCCTCAGGACATCTTTGGCATAAAAGAAACCACACTAGAGAGAAACCACACAAATGCAAAGAGTGTGGCAAAGCCTTCATTTATTCTTCAGGACTTCTTAAGCATAAGAGAATTCATACTGGAGAGAAACCCTACAACCCTACTGGAGACAAACCCTTTACAAATGTAAAGAGTGTGGTAAAGCCTTCATTTTTCCCTCAGGACTTCTTGAGCATATGAGAGTCCATACTGGAGAGAAACCCTACAAATGTAAAGAGTGTGGTAAAGCCTTCATTTCTTCCTCACAACTTCGTCACCAAGAGAGAATCCATACTGGAGAGAAGCCATACCAATGTAAAGAGTGTGGCAAAGCCTTCATTTCTTCCTCAGGACTCCTTGGGCATCAGAGGATCCATACTGGAGAGAAACCCTACAAATGTAAAGAGTGTGTCAAAACTTTCATTTCTTCCTCAGGACTTCTTAGGCATAAAAAATCCACACTGGAGAGAAACCCTACAAATGTAAAGAGTGTGGAAAAGTCTTCATTGATTCCTCACAGCTTTATGTGCATCATAGAATACATACAGGAGAGAGACCTTACAAATGTGAACATTGCAGAAAGGCCTTTATTCATTCCTCACATCTTGTTATTCATCAGAGAATCCATACTGGAGAGAAACCTTACAAATGTAAAGAGTGTGGCAAAGCCTTCATTTCTTCCTCAAAACATCTGAGGCATCAGAGAAGCCATGCTAGAGGAAAAACCTACAAAAGTGAACATTGTTAAAGGGCTTTTACATGTTTCTAACATATTTTTGTGCATCGGTAATCCATACTGGAGAGAAACCTTACAAATGTGAACATTGTGGAAAGGCCTTTACTCATTCCTCACTTCTTGTTGGGCATCAGAGGATCCATACTGAAGCGAAGCACTACAAACCTGAAGAGTGAGGCAAAATATCTCACCTCACATCTCACATGAGGAATCAGTAAAGATTGTGTACTGAAAATGATCCTGAAATTGCAAATAATGCAAAAAATCCTTTAATCAGTGATCACATCTTGTTTGACATCAGTCAGTATATACTATGGAGAAAATTTGTCAATAAAGATTGTGGGGGAGAAGACATTTATTGTTCCCACTTCACACAATGTCACAGAAATCGTACAAGACATCTATATAAAGGAAATGCAGGTGGAACAGTTCTTGTGAAATATCCACAGTAGAGATTGCCAGTGGTTCCATAGGGAAAATAACTTTCTACATAGAATAAATGTGTGTTTCTATTTCATCAAGCAGAAAATGTCAACACACAAGGAAAGTTTCATGCCAGAAATGACTAAGGCACTGAAAATTTCATACTTCTTGCTAATCTAGAGTATATAGAAAAGAAAGAAAAGTCATAATAACTGCAGAAATTTGTCTGTTTCAGAGTAACAAAGAAAATGTTACTGTTTATATAATTATACCAAATAGATACTTTTGTCTGGGCAATATCTGCTGTTTCAAATTGTATATAATAGAGATTAATTTCACTCTCGAATCAGTCCTTGCTACATCTTATTTCCTTATAAATATGTAACATATCAAGGACAATTTGTTGCCTCAGAGGTTGGAGAGGCCATTGCAAAGCAATGAGGCATCACTAATATGCATTTTCATGACCAATTACGCTAACATGTAAAGTATGCCAAGAGCATCCATAGGTGGGCATGCTTTGTGTTTGCACTATGACATGATGCAGATCGCAATGCAGTTTGAATTCAGGGCATCATTCCTCACCATAAAATTGAGAAAACAAGTTCAGAATATGTGAAATGAAACATTTTACTAATCAATCCTTAAGGAGAAGAGAACTCATTACTGCATGAATATATTGATAAATATTATTAGTGGGGTATATTTGAAGTCTTCAATATTATTTGCTGTAAGATGAATTTGGAAAAAGTTTCACCTGTTTTCATGGAAAATTAAAAATACTTATTGGAAAAGTTATTGATATATTTCAACCTGACATTTAATAGCATTATATCCTTGTTCTTTAAAAATAGAGAATGCAGAACTGCAACATCAATATAGTAGAAAAAAATTATGTTTTCTCAGTGCTGGTAATCTGTATTTTCACATGGAATCATGTGGTGGATATTAAAATACTTCATTTAGACTCTATAACTTTTTTAATTAATAAAGCTCAATGTGTTTTAATTTTTAACACCAATTCCAATGAATTATATACTATTTTGCACAACATTAAACATTCCTCACTTATTTCAGTCTTTTGGAACAGATCACTTCTGAGGTTTGTGCCCTACTTTCAGAATAATACAATGAAGTCTTTTTATCTTTTGGTATTCCCATTTTTTAGACCACTTAAAATTCAACTGGGAGAGTTTTCTTCACATAAGTTACATTATTTTAACGAGGGTATTGTGAGTGTTAAAAATAATATTGAAGCATTTTCAGATCCCATGTATTTTTCATCTTATATCATATTTATGAAAGTTTACCTAGTATAATTTTGCACATATGTGCTCTTTGGAAAATGTAAAATCGAGATATTTAGTAATATCAAAATACATACAAAAATATATTAAGAAGAAGATGAATTTCAGGAGTGTGACACTGTATATGAATAAATGTGTGTGAGAGTATTCTTGCATATGTACAAGCATAACATCAAAAGGAAAAAAACAATACTGGAAAACCATGGATTTCAGAAGACTAGAGACATTTTATCAGACTACAGACGTCCTAAGTGTTTAAGACAGAAGTCTTCACTACTGTGCAAGGGCTTCCTTTCTCCCACACACAATATCTCAGGGTTCAGAATCTCCACATGTGAATACTATCTTTGTCTGCCTGCATGTTATTGAGTAAGAAATAGTATGTGATTTAACATTCCAAGTCCATGATGTGTTGCTTTTATGCACAGCCGGGGCATTTGAGAGAATTTTTTTATGAATTTTATTGTTACTCGGGAGTGAAGTTAAAGATGTAAGTCTAAAGAGCACACTATAGTAAATATTCTTTAACCAATGCTATTTAATACTCCCCTCTGAATTCAAGAACACAAAACTAATTCTTCATTGAGATATTGTTTTACAATTTAAAATAACATCCTTTGTTAAGAAAATTAATCCTGTCCCTGGAATTTGGAAAGGGACTCAGGTTGCTCCATTGCCTAATTCCCCTGAACCCTCACTCACTCTTTAGTCTCTTGCCTGCTACACATACTCACATCCACTGTCCTTCTCTGCCTGTATTATGACTTCCATTTCCACACTGCTACCCATCCCACATTGTCTCACACAGGGATCTCTAGATTTTTCTGGGTGTCTGGAATTTTCCAATGCAATGATATGCCATTTTCTACTAGAATATTGAAGCCATTTATATCCCATAAAAGTAAATTCTGACCATGTAATTAACACAAGTATGCTGAAGCTGCACCCATGCACCACAGTTCACAGGGGCATGCAGCACCATGTAGGATGTGTGGATACAATGTGTTTGGTTTCTGGGGATGAGGGAAGTGGAATTCTTGCAGGGTATTTTAGAGGTGTTAGTAGAGTTAGTGCAGAGCAGATCCCCTTTGGAGACTGAGACTATATTTTTCCAGGCATGTGACAAGACCAGGAGATGTGTGTGGGTTGGTGTTAGAAGAGGCACACTTCTGGGCTTTGTTTCAAACAGGACTGTAGACTAGATGTAAGAGATTGAGAAGCCCTCGGGAGGCTATCTTGGGCAGATCACTAAGCCTGTGCTGTGTTCAACACAGTACCCATTTCCCAGCACCTGGATACAAAGTATAAACCAACTTAGAAGACCACCTAAATGTTGTTGATGAAATCTAAGGCAGCAGACCACAGGTGACAGGGACCTCTCTCACTTTGACTCAGCCTTGACTCTGGCACAGTCCTTTGGTCATGGTGGCATGAATGGCTGGTGGGGGTGGGGGGCAGAGAGAGGAACATTTGTGTTCACAATAGCCACCCACTTTTTAGAACAGAAATGCCCACATGGACTTCATGGTGAAAGCATATTTTCCTTTACAGCCCAAGATGACCCTAGTTTTTGTAGTGTTTTAAAAATGAATGGGTTCTGCACATTGTCAAGGGATTTTTCTGCATCTTTCAAGAAAATTATGTGACTGTTGACCTTGACACTATTTATATATTGAATTACATTTTCTGATTTCTGAATGTTGAAATAACCTTACATCTGAGATGAGACCCACTTGATCATGGCACACTATCCTTTTAACGTGTTTTGTATGCATTTTACCAATATTTTATAAGAATTTTTTGCATAAGTTCATCAAAGATTTTGGTCTAAAGTTTTTTTTCCTTGATATGTCATCTGGTTTGGTATCAGGGTGGCACTGGTTTCATAGAATAAGTTTGGAGATGTTTTCATGGAATAATTTGAGGAAGATTGGTATTAGTTCTTCTTTAAAATCTAATACAACTTGTCTAATAATACATCTGGTCCAGGGTTTTTCTTTGCTGGAAATTTTTTTGATAGCTTCTTGAATTTCATTACTTCATGTTGATTTAAGTTTTCTATATCCTCATGGTTCAAATTGAATAGATCTCTAGGTATAGGTTCCCATGTGTCTAGAAATTTATCAATATCTTTAAATTTTCTAGCTTATTGTAATATAAACTTTCAACATAGGTTCCAATGATTGTCTGGAGTGCAGTAGTGACTGGGGTGAAATCTCCATTGTCATCTTGAATTTTGTTAATTTGTATGTTTTTTCTTTTCCTGACAGTTAGGTTTGCCAAGTGTTTATGAATGTTATTTTCAAAAAAAATTCTTTCTCTCATTTATCTTTTCTACTTTTTTTATTTTTAACTATCAACTCTGATAGTACTTACCCCATCTCTTCTTTTTTTCTTGTTGATTCGTTCTTGCTTTTCTTGGGCCTTGAGATGTAAGATGATTCATTTCTATCACAATGTTCCTTTAATGTATGCACTCAATGCTATGGACTTTCTTCATAATTTCCCTGAGATTTTGACATGTCATATCACTATTTTCATTTACTTCTAAACACTTTTTACTTCTCCCCTGATTTCTTCTGTTGTACACTCATCATTCAAAAGTGTATTATTTAATTGCTAAGTGTTTTATTTGTTGCTGTTTCATCTTATTTTTGATTTCTATTTTCATTCCATTATGTTCTAATAGAATGTAAGGTGTTATGTCTCTTTGTTTGTATTTGCCAACATTTCCTTTGTGACCTAAAATATGGTCTATTTTGGAAAATATTTCATGGGCTGCTGAGAAGAAAGTGAATTCAGGTATTGGATGAAATATTCTTGAAATGTCTGTTGGGCCCCTATTATTAATTGTATTTGTTGATTTGTAGTATTTATACTTATTTATTTCTGGATAATATATCCAGTGATGAAGAGCTGTATTTATGTCAAATGGTATTGTATTATGGCCTGACTTTTAATATTGAGATGGGTTTGTTTTATGTATACAGATGCTTTGTATGTGGGAGCATATATATTTGGAATATATTTCATGGTATAATTCCTTTAAGCAGTAAGATGTTTACTTCTTTCTCTTCTGATTCATTTTGTCTTGAAATTCACTGTCTTATATGAGAATTGTTACCCCTATGAAACTTTACAACTAACATTGGAAGGCCATGTCCTCCCATTTTTTTTAACCTTAATTCAGTCTACAGATTTCTTTTCTTATAAGGTGAACCTCTGGCAGACAGCATTTTGTTGGATCTTGTTTCAAAATCTAAACTTCCAATGAATGTTATTTCATTAAAGAGTTTAGACCATTCACATTCAATGTTATTATAAAGAGATTATTTTTATTTCCTGCGATGTTGACTTACATATAATGTTTAATTGGGACTTTATTCTCCTTTAGTTGACTATTTTTCTATTATAATTCCTCCCTATGTTTGTTTACATATTTATTTTTTATATTTCATGAGATGTTTTATTGAGTATCTTTTGTAGGGCAGGCTTTCTAGTTATGAATTCCTTTATCTTCTCTTTATCATTGAAGGTTTTGTTTCGTTTTCAATTCTGCTGGTTGTAATCTTTCTAGGTTGACATCCATTTTCTTTCAGAGTTTCATATATATTATTCTAATCCCTCCAGGCTTTTAAGATCTGTGTTGAGAAATCACATGAAATGAAGATTGGTTTTCCTGTAAATGTGGCCAATTTTCCTCTTGCAGCTTTTAAAAGACTATCCTTTTTCTGTATTAGGTATTAGGTATTGCCATTACAATATGTCTTGGAGAGGAATTCTTGTGATTTTTTAACTTTGGACTCCTAGATACCTGTTTTATTTAATTGTCCATCGCATTTTTAAGGTTTGAACTTTTTTTGATAGTATTTCATTGAAAAATTGTTCATCCACTTAGCTTAAATTGCAGAGCCTTCATCTACCCCAATGATTCTAAAACTTGGCCTTTTGATGGTATCTCAGATTTCTTGAATTGCCCTGTCATGTTCTGTGAACATATTTTCTTCATGGTCAACTTCATATTCAAGATGATATAATTCGATGACTCCTAAATTTATCTTCAATGTGGTCTAATGTATTGTCACTGCTTTCCATTTGAATTTTATTTGCTTTATTGAGTCTTTCATTTCCAGAATTTCTGTTTTTTTTTATCAGAATCTCTATCTCATTATTGAAGTGATTTTTCTCTTCCTGTATTTTCTCTCCAATTTCACTCCTTACATCATCTTCTGGCCCATAGAATATTTCAGCTATGATCTTTCTAAATTCTTTCTCTGAAAATTTCTTCACTCTAATGTTGATGGTGTCAGTTGATTCAGCATTATGGCTGTTTGGCATGGGTTGTTCCCTTGCTTTTTCATATTGAATGTTTGTCCACCTACTGGGAAGATTGACACTTCTTTTTTAAGTTAGGGACTACTTCATGACCTTCTTACTCTTAAGACTGTGGGCTGGAGAAATATCCAGATAGGGATATTTTAAGTCTATGTATGAACTGTTTTTCTCAATATCAGCACCATTTTGAGAGATGCCACTGAACCCTATTTACTGTAATTACTTCAGAGCCAAGTCTCATGTTGTTCAAACTTTGAGTAACAAAGTCTGGTTGATATTGTACTCCACATTTCCTCCAATCCTGGTATAAACTTGTAATAAAGGTCTCTTAATTCTATTTTTCCTTCAATGCCTCCTTTCCATGCTGTGAGGAAATTGGAAATTGCTGCCTAGATCCCTTTTACCATCTTCACAGCAATTAGGTGTTGAAGGTAGGCAGGTTATTTCAAATGTCCTCAAGATGAAAAAACATTTAAGAGTGGAAAAGAGAGGCCTAAAATGAGGATAGCTGGCCTTATGAAATATGTGGATTTATGGATGCACAGAGTGTTCAGTGGACATAAAGATTCAGAAATAAACTAGGGAACATAAGAAAGTATACTAGTCTGTTCAGGCTGCTAAAACAAAATACCTTAGACTGGATAGCAGATATTTATTTCTAACAGAACTGGGGTCTGAAGAGTCTAAGATTAAGCCACCAGCTGACTCAATATTATTGAGGGCCCTGTGCCCCCTAAATGGACCCTTCTTACATTTCCATAGAGCAGAAGGAGCAGGGATCTCTTTCAACTTCCCTTAGGTTCTAGTTATATACATGACAATGGATACCCCAGGCTTAATCACATTCTACAAAACCCCTCACATTACAACTGTCCTATAGGAAATGAAGTTTTAACACAGGACCTTCATTTGGGGGCACAGAACTCCAGATCATAGCAAAAGAAACTAAACAGTAAAAACTCTAGTGATGTGACAGAATTGCTTTGATTTGGGGAATTTGATGTTCTTATTGAGCTATTTTGATCACATAAAACAATAAAAGTTCAAAGAAAAATGATCTTTCCTTGCACAGCAAATCACATTTTGACAGTGTTCATAGTAACAACTGATTTGGTTTTTTGAGGTTTCTATGGTTGGAAAAGATCCCACGGTAAGCTCCCCTCACAATTTCAATTACATTGGTCAATGAAGTTTGTCACTGTTGCTCAATAGGAACGGAGATGTAAATCTTTTTTCTGTTTACCACGTTGAGGAATTCAAATGAAAAAATACTTATTTATGCAAATTCTTCAAAAGATCATGGCCACTGGTTCTTTCCTGAGGAAGGCAAAGAGTCTCAAAGCCACAGTAACCTCATGACTGTCACATAGGTGGTATGTCCCTGATGCCAGAGTAGGAGAATCCTCATGTCTCCCATGATACACTTGAACATGGTGCTCCACAGTCCAACCCAGAGACCTGAGAGTCCAAACTCAGAAGGTGACTGGTTAACCCTAGCCCTTGTAGTCTACTCCCTGAGGGACCTCCATTTAGGCCCCCTTCAGGGGTATAGGATTATTTATGGGCACATCCAACTCACATGGACCAATTTATATTGGAACAGCATTAGTCCTCACTAGAAACCGCCCCTGAGTCCCAGCTTCTCTAGAAGTAAGATGATCTGTTCTCCTTTGAGGCCCACTTCAGAGATCTCTCTGGATCAACAGAAAAGATCTGTGAACATGGGAAGAGGAAGAGACAAGGAAATGGTGGGGGATGGGGCATGTCCCTTTTGTGATTTGTCTCTGATTTACCCAAATATGCATAAATAGATTCACATTTAGTTTGTAGTAAAGCAGGAGTAACCTAAATTCACCTTGGAAGCAGAACATGGAAGCAGTGTTTCAGGATTTTGCAAGGACCAAAGGGAAATAATCTTACAACCCTACTCAAGTCTCCCCTTACGTCCTGTGTGGTCAAGAGGACATGTTAATCTCAGGAAGGATGGGCTGGCTGTAAATTAAACAAAGAGAAATTTATTTAAGAGAAAAATGACTGATGGAGCCATGCTATGATCTGGCCTTCATAATATGGATGAGCCCACTGTTGGTTAATTTATAGTGGTACAAATAAAATGGGGAGCCGTATGACCTTCCTCCATAAATAGAACTGGGTGGAGCTAAAGAAGTCATTATGTTCTAGTGGGTAATCCCATCATAGCCTGCAAATTGTGGCAGTGAAACGGCAAGAAAACCACATACTCCAGGAAATCTAGAACAATTTCTAGAGCCACCCTTTCTGGAGGACAGTATTTAATGTGGAAAACAGCTTGGCAAGAATATTGCATAGATACAGCAAAATGTAATGTTGCCACAGCAATCCCAACTGGAATGTGGATATGCTAAAGGGTTTAGGAAACTATGTAACAATCCAGGCCCAAGTAGCATATCCTCCAGCAGTATATATGCAAATAGCAGCCGCTGCAACAAAAGCTTGGAAAACACTGCAAGGATCTGGTGATTTACAGGGTCAATTATCCAAAGTTATTCAGGGAGCAAATGAGCCTTATGCTGATTTTGTGGACCGCCTAATTCAAACTGATTCTCGCATTTTTGGGGATGCAGAACAAGCTATGCCATTGGTCAAACAATTAGCATATGAACAAGCTAATAAATGGTGCAAGGAAGCTATTAGACCTTGGAAAAACAAGGATCTCTCAGCCTACTTAAGGGTCTGTAGAGACATAAATGATTCTGTAATACAAGGGCAAGTACTTGCAGCAGCCATAACTCAAGGTTTAGGTAATGCTCAACCAATCTATAGTCAAAGGCCTGCTCCAGGAGCCTGTTTCCATTATAAACAATTAGGTCACATAAAGGCAAATTGTCCAAATAGAATTAATTCTACTCAACATGAACCGCCAGATGGGCATCCAAAACCCAGACTATGCCCTCGCTGTAAAAAGGGAAATCACTGGTCCAGCGTTTGTCAATCCGTACGTGATAAGGAAGGTAACTTTCTAGGTCCTAACCCTAAGTTGTCAAAAAACGGGAAACCGGGCCCACCCCGGGGCCCGCAACAAATGTACGGGGTAATCCAACAAGTATCAAGAAATTGGTATCCCCTAACGGACCGTGAAGAGCAACAACAGGAAGCACAGGACTGGACATCCGCGCCACCTCCAGACTGGTCCTAACTCCTGAAATGGGAGTACAAGCCATAGATTCAGATTGGCAAGGCCCCATTCCCCCAGACTCAATGGGTTTATTAATTGGCAGAAGCTCTACTATATTAAAAGGTCTTATCGTACACCCTGGGGTTATAGATCCTGATTTTAAAGGTGTAGTTAAAATATTGGTTTCCTCTCCTAAAGGAATTACAGTAATATCTCCAGGAAACCGAATCACTCAGATGCTTATATTACCTAGTCAACATAACCTGTACCCCAGTAAAACTAATATCAGAGGAAATCAAGGATTCGGGTCAAAGAAAAAAGGGGGAGCTGTTGGGGTGGTCCGGACACTCCCTATGGTCTCTTAAGATGGCACCTGGCGGTATGCCAGTTTTGCTGTTGCCGCAGAGTAAATAGGTGTATCTTTGCAAAAGTTATTCCTATCGGTTGGTTGTAAACTGGCCACGCGTGTGTCCGGTTCATGCTTTAAGCCTTTGTCTATGCTTGCCCATGCTTGCTTCACGTGAAAGTTCTGTGATTGGTCAACTGAGGGTATAAGAGAGAGAGAGGGAGAGAAGGGGTGGGGAAGAAGGAGGAGGAGAAAAAGGAGAGAGAAAGAAACGTGCGCGCAAAATAAAGAGCTGCATACACATTCCCGGGATCGCGTCTTTGTTGCGGGCAACAAGATGATGACAAGATGCTTCATCTCTCTAGCTTTCTGCAGCCATGGTTCACCCAACTGCCCTTGATATTTTTATCCATGCTTGCCCCTAGTGTCACTTGAATCAATAGTGCTATATCAAATGGTGACATCAGCACTGGTATGCAACAATGGTATAAAGAATTGAGTTTCACCCACCCCTCAAAATCTCCAAGCAGATTCAACATTTTGTATGGAGTTGTAGATATGGGATGTATGTGGAGAAAGGGATTAGGATGCAGATGGAGTGAACCACTTCCTGCGACCAGGAAGAGGTCCAACAAGTCACATTGCCATTTAGTTTTCAGCAGTCTGTTCACTGCTCTGAGTACATCTACATCAGGTTGTAGTGATTCTGATGAACTCAAAATGTTACATCAACTCTATGTTAATCTTTTTCTTTCCCTACAGTGCCAGGAAGACTGTGGAGAACACACTGAATGCACTTTCCTATTGCTCTTTTCAGTCCTTCCTCTTATACAACAGACTCATTAACATATCCAAGAGGGAAGGGGCATTACTCTTCATACTTCCCTTGAGTGAGATAATAGGCCACTTGTCCCATGGAGCCTACTTATACCCACAACAGTGTCTGTAGAGAATATGCTTTCTTATAGAAAGCCATAATCCTCTCAGCATCCATCCTTAGCAATACAGACAAAAACATGAGAAGTCTCAGGATTTTCCCATTCTGCAGGCCAACACATTAGCCATTTAGATGAATGTGTGTTGGAGGAAGGCATGAGATCATTGGGTCTGTGGGTTAATATCTTACTGTTTACTGCACAGATGTAAGCAAGACCTTCACACTTGGATGTGTGCCCTTGTTCACCAGAAGTGACAAAGAGAAAGTGCAAAGGGTGCAACAGAAAGTTTTATTCACAAACAATTGCAACATTACTGAGGAAATTCAGGTTAAGAATCACCCATTGGGCAGGATGCAACACACCTGTAGAAAAGGCTACTTGGAGCCTGAGGCAGGAAGAAAACTTCAAGGCCAGTCTTAGAGAAAAAGCAAGAACCTTTCACAAAAGTGTTACTGGTGGGGCTCAGGGTTAGAACACACCTGGATTCCATCTTCAGTACCACAAAAGAGTAAGAATACTTAATGTTTTCAGATTTATTCCAATGCATGCATTTATAGCACTTGACCAATGGAAGACATACCTTTTTCAAAATTATTAAATTTTATTTCTCTGGAGAGTGAGAAACTGGAATTCCTCAAGGGCTGTTCATTATTTTTTAACCACCTGTAAATATTCCAAAATATAAGCAAGGGAAGGTAAACTTGTGTGCAGAGGAGGCATATGACAAGAAATGAAAGTGTTAAACAATTTCAGAATAAATAAAATATTGTTACCATGTAGGAAAATATTAAATCTTATGTCATCATACAATAAATTGTGAATGTATCTCCAAATCACTGTAAGTATAAATTGTGATCTCGTTTGAAGAAAATGAAAAGAAAATCTCTATGGTGTTGAAATAATGAAATATTTTTAAATGAATAAAAAATATTTAAAGGATAGAAAAATAAAAATGAGATTTCATTTCAATGAATAAATTTTCTTCACTTAAAGATGATGGCAGACTAATAGGAAAACAGATTAAGAGTAAACTATGAAAAGACTGTGCCTTAGTATTAAAAGAAATCCTACAAATCATGAGACAGATAAAACAGTGGGAGAGATGGGCAAAATAGAGCAAAATTTTATGGAAGAGTTTATTAAATCACTAAAATCTATATGAAAATATTCAGCTTTCTTAGAAATCAGTGAAATGCAAATAAGGACTCAGATTTTAAGAAAGCAAGTGAGTGGACAAAAAAGAACATACCAAGTCTTGATGATGATATGAGAACACCAGAAAATATACCCTGCTATCAAGTGTGAAAACTGATACAAACATTTTGCAAAGCTACTTGACAGTATCACTGAAAGCTGAAGAGACAGAACAACACAGCAACCCCACTACCATGTTACGTGGTGTGGAAATCTCTCCAAGTGTCACCAAATGCAGTGGAGAATTAATATGCCTCTCCACTCTTCCTTAGAAACAAACTGAAAAGCATTCGCATGCCCATCTGAAGAGGATGATTAAAACAATAGTCTGACATTCACACTGTTGAATTCAGTGTTGGGAATAGATGCATGATAATGTTAAAAAACAAGCAACCCATCGAATATAAAATACATTTATAGCAGATTTTTTTGTTGGGTGGTATCTGTATTGAGTGTGAAGATGTTACAGTGCTCTTGGCTGGTAGATATCAGAGCAATGCCCAGTATTATGAGTGGTATCAAGGATTGTGAGGAGATCTCTAAGATTAAAATGTCTTAATTCTTGCCTAAAAACACAGTTTGTCCAGTTCCTGTGAAATCCCTGAATGACCTGATCATGCAAATGTAAATACTTTACATGCATGATGGAATATATTTTTGGTGCAGAGAAATGAACACAGGGCCTCAAACAAGCTCAGTGAGTATTTTCAAGAATTCCACTCACAGTTCCAATATTATAATAGTTCTACTTCAAATAGGTAAAGAGTTTAATGTGAAATTGTCCACAGAGCACAGATATTATGTCTCCAGTCTTTGTTTAATGTCTAAAATAAATCATAGTTTCCAGAAAAAAGAAAAGAGATATTGAATATAAAACTCTCAATGAGTATCTTTGATGACAAGGGTGTGGAGGTATAATTTCTTTTTACATTCTTAATGTGAATTTTTTAATATTATTGTTTTGCAGATAACCACCATAATCCAATGGACATCACACACATATCACATATTTATACTCATGTAAATGTGTGTGCTGATGGTTTATTGTGTCATCACTATGTCACCATTATTGTTATGGCTCTAGGCAGATGAGTCAATGACTAGCAGGACAGATGCATACAGCTCATATATCTATGAGGACATTTGGGGATGCACCATCCCTTATCTAGGAGAAGCACAGCTGGACACAGTGGAGTGTCATGTCATGAGAACAAAAGGGCTGGGATCTGCAAGGTACCCATTGGTTAGGACAGAGTGTTGCACCATCATTTCACTGTGATACCAAAGTTATTTAAGATACCTAAGCAATCCTGAAAGCTGCAGGACATGGTATAGAGAGACAGGTGTACATATCAGAATAAAGACAGTATTGGTAGCTCTGGAATCAGGAGAATGTGTGGAAGGGATATTTTTTCATGGAGGTGTTGAGCCTACTACTTGTGCCTATACAGGAAACAAACCATGTGGCCACTGGCCAAGGGCATGATCCCCAAACACAGTACATTAAGCAATGACGGCAGTGTGAAACGTAGTGCATCTCCAGTTTTACCAAATTCAACACCAAAACAGTGTCCAAAATCATTTGTGTTTGTGATAGTGTTTGTGCTTCTATCCCTCAAGGTATCTCCACTTCACAGACATGTACACATTACACTAATTTATTTTTTAAAAAAAGTCTCCAGAAGATTTAGTGTTTATCTTCCTACATGTTACTCATTCTTGTGGTAGTATTTGAGGTTGGGCATACAGAAGTTAAATTGGGTTTAATGAGGTCATATGTTAGTGCGCTCCTGATGGGGTTAGTGTTCTTAAAAGAGAGAAGGAAGATTTTTCCTTTTGTGGACATACAATGACACATCACGAAGAATGCCATGTGTAACCCAGGCAGAAAATACTC
Organism: Glaucomys volans; assembly: GCA_020662805.1. NCBI lineage: Eukaryota > Metazoa > Chordata > Mammalia > Rodentia > Sciuridae > Glaucomys > Glaucomys volans. Next base: position 48,288 of record JAJEJO010051305.1, read on the forward strand.
TAAAGATGTTACCAGCCAGAACTCTGATATCAGCCTTCCCAGACTCTGAAAGTGAGAACACAGTTCATCCTATTCAAGCAGCATGTTGGGTTATGCCCATTTGTGTGCTAATTTATCCTGTAATAAGCATCATGATTGTATCTCAGACATTATTATCTCATGCACATGTATTGACTGCATTACCAATGTTATTCTACAATATGTATAATCAGAAAAATGAGAGATTACACTCCATTTATGTATGATCTCTCAAAATGTACAACTGCATTCTACTGTCATGTACAACAAGTTTGAACAAATAAACTTTTAAAAAATCTTCATTGTCTACATAGGGAAGGATTGATGAATTTCCTCATTGAGGATTCTCATATTTCTTTCAGTTTTGCTTTTTTTGTCCTTTTTCATTGCAGCCTTTTTTCATATGTTCCTGCAGCTCACTACAATGTATATATGAAGTGTATATTCTGTACTCCTAATCTGTTGGATGATTTTACTGTTTCACTTGACAACTAATTTTCCCACTGATCCTTTTTAGTCCTTGAAGTTCTGCCATTACAATTCGCTCACATCAGTCAAGAGGATCATTTGTCATTCATCTTGTCTTCATAATATGATTCCTTACACCTGTATATTTCTGACCTATTATACTCCTCTCACTAGATTAACTTATCCTTACTATAAGCATTTTGTGTTGCCAATATATGCTAATACAATTTTCAGTAACTTTGGTTTCCAAAGCTACAAGATTTATATATATATATATATGTAAATATATATGTATATATATATATAAATATAAAATTCATTGTGATATGTTCAACTACAAGGTTATGGTGCATTGTTTCTCAATATCTGAAAATCTTAAATATTCACTAATAAATGTGGGACATTGGGGATAGACACAGGGACTTGTTTTTTGGATGGATACCCAAATCTTTCCAATGATCATTTTTTCTATTAAATTCCTCAAAATCCCTTTATTTATTATTGTCTTCTTCTAAAGTGGTTCTCATGTCATCTTGACCCTCCAATATCTCCCCATGTTTTATCCTTATTATCCTTCTGAGAAGCCTGAGAATGAACGGCTGTACCTGGGTAGAGTGAACTTCTACTGATCCACAAGGCCAGCTCAAACACTCAAGCTGCACTGTGATTCACTCTGCTCTCAGATCTCAGACCTTCCTGCTTCAACACTATGAAATCCTGTCTGTCTCTAGATGTTGAGGAAAGGTAGAGCCTCACACACTCCCAAACATCATCATGGGAATGCTCACCAGGAACATCCCAGAGCTATGCAATTGGGAAGTCACAGAAAGTTGGCTTGTTTTCTCTCAGCAGTACTCCTAAGCCCTCAACAGTGCCCTGCCATTGAAACTACAGGTGTGGTGATACTTGCAGCTCCTGGAGAATTGAAGTCACAGAAACACCAATCAACATTCTAAAGTTGATTCTCCATCCCACACAAAGGGATGTATGACTGTCCCCTGTGTTCAGGGTCTTGGAAACAGAAAGGAGTTGTATGTTGTCTCTGTCAGTCTGAGAACCTGAGTCTGTGAAGTAATGAGACACATCATGGTTTAGGTCTGCACACTCTTCATGTCTGGGCAAGAGAATCTTCTGGAGCAGGGAATGGACAATGCCAAGCCATATATTTCATCTACAGATAAGTTGTACAAGGGAATTGGGCAAGTTGTACATAGGCCATAAAATGTCTACAGACATCATTAGAGACATGTAATATATTGGGGAAATGATACAAGAGATTAGAGACTGCTCCAAGAAGAGATAAGTGGTGACAGCCTTTCTGCAACTCCATGCCTTTCAGTACTTTGAGAAGTAGCTCCTCCTGTCCCTCACGGTATGACCAGCAGCACATATCCTTTCCACAATACCCTCAGTTCTGTTCCCATCCCCACTCAGAGAAGGGTTTTACATATCAGGCTGCAGAAGCAGTGACATCATCAGCATCATCTTGCTTAGGTTTCTTGTGTGACCAGCATCCCAAGAAGCACCTTCTGGTGTACACATCAGAACACAGCTTTTGACAGATCATGCTGAGTGTACCTTATTCCCACTGTGTATAAGTGAGAGACAGTGTACTTGAATATAACATATACCTGGGCACTCTAGACCAAGCTTGCACTCATAATTCCATTACCTTGGTTAAGTTTTTGAAAACAGAAAGGTGGTATTCAGGGGCATCATTCAGGGATGATACACAATGTAGAATGGAGGAGTAACTTCTGAGGTGCAGACTAATAATATAGGCAGTACCAGGATATCTTAGACACTACCCCAACCTCCAATTGCACCTAGTGTATTTTAATACATTCTCACTCATGAATGATCTTGGGTTGTGTTGTAAACAGAAATTAATCTTTTTATGATGCATAAAAATATAATTCAATCATTAAGCATATATCATGTGCTCTCCAGAAATCATGCAGAAATTTTCATCCTTAATATGCAGATCACAATGCATTTGATGGAGCCAATTTAATCACTCAAATCTCTGTATAAGAATGTGACCAAGTGGAAATTTCAGAGTACAGATATTTTTCTCCTACGTATATTTGCTGTTCAATGGACAACTTTTCCTAAAGAAAGGGATTCCTCTGGGACAATTTCATTCATATTTGAAAGATTCAGGCAATGAAATAATTAATGATTTTCATTCGACAAAATCCTTTTCTTGCAGATTCAGACAAGGTCAAGCCATGGAGTGCGGATTCCTGGCATCTAGGTGCTGCCAGGAAACATGTGGCACAGCATGGGACTGGTTCCCTGCCTCCTTCTGGAATATTCCCCCTAAGAGAATGGCTCCCCTAACTACACCCTAACTTGTCCATTATATAGAAAGCTCCTCCCAGTCTTGGCCCCTCATTTACCTGTATGTAATAAATAAAAGAGTGTTGGGTGACTCCATGATGTTGTTAAAGGCCAGAAAGGGTAAGGCCAGATCTGTCATGCCCCATATCATTTAAAAGGATTATTGGTGCCTGTGTGCTTATTGAGTAGATAAGTTTTTGAGTAATTGAGTGATATACAGCCAACATCCTCCTCCAGCAGTTAACCCTTTTCTCATCCATGCAGAATGTTGCTGAAAAGACACCCCCAGATGTCAGCATGTTTCAGAATCTAACACATCATCTAAAAAATACTTTCATTTTAAACCTATCCTCATGTTTGTGGCACATGAAGGTGTTTAATGCACCTAACCAAAGATTCTCAATGTACACAAAAAGTCCAATGTCAGCTTAAAATGCAATCTATGACTTTCATTATTTGAATGGTAGGCCTAATGCCAGGCCTCAAAATTCAGAATACAGGCTGACCCTGTGTTAGGACCTACTATAGCTGGAGATTCTAAGTTATATCTAGGGCTCATTTACAATTTTCAAAAGTCCAGGGCCCAGAAGATTTCTACTAACAATTCTCTGCTGTGCTGTGTAACTGGAATGATAAAGAGTATTTCTTATTGAATATTTTAAGCCCAAAGTTGACTCTTACTCTTCAGACAAAAGTTTCTTTTCATAATATTACTGCTATTGACAGTGCACCTCATCATTCAAGCATGCCAATGGTACCCAACAAGATTAATAACGGGGGGGGGGAGGTCTCCATCACATACATTGGGAGGCTCTTCCAAACAGTTTTGATGCTTGATTTCTATATGATAGTTGTACTGATCATAATGAGTTAATTGTCTGAAGAATGTCATGATAAATCAATATTTTATCTCTCGAACTCAAAGAAACTCAGGGATGACAAAATTGTGAACAGAGGTTATAGGGAAATACACCCAAGTGGGGCACAGGCAGCAGTGCTGTATCACCACAGAGGGAGGGGCAGCATAAAGGAAGAGTTAAACAGCAGACCTCTTTGGCACATAAACACATGCAGAAGGCAGTCTGTACTTAGCTGAGGCAAAGAGCATGCAGCGGATTGGAATTTAAAATGGGCTCTGTGTCTCTCAATTTTTAAGTGAAGAACCACTTGGGAGAGGCGGCAGAGGGAGTTTATGTTGAATCTTGTTCCTGTGGGGAGCCAAGAGTTCTTAGCAAATACATTCACTCTGTCTCAGCCAGTGCTTACTGCATGACCTCACGGTACCTGGCAAATCACGAAAAACAGACAGTTATAGGGAATAGGCAATATAGGGGGATTCAAGACAGAGATACAGAGGAGATTGCAACCTACTCATACTCTGAGCCCTGTAGTCAAATTGCAAATTGAAAAGAAGCAGGGAAGTTGAACAGGTGGTCATGAATACAATGTGGACAGAAGAGATCATTCCATCATGATTTGGGGCTAATTTAAAACACCAACTGATAAAGAACTGGGGAAACTGACCAGACAAGCATGATTATTCTGGAGATGGATACTTGAAAGTTGATACTTGGTGGTGAGGAGGCTACAAACCTTCCATGCAACATCCACCCAGAATGCTCTATCATTCCACACTATAAATAGAACTCTGGGGAAATGCTAGAAACCCAAATGCCCCACCAAGATCAGCATCTACTGAGAACTAGGGGTGAAATGATTTCCTGTCTCCTCAATAGATACCCCAAACCACGTTCCACAGTTCCATTTAGATGTCAATTCCAACAGCTGGAACTTCCCATATTGATCTCTGCACCTCTTCCAATGAGGACAAAACCCAATAGGAGGAATTTTAATACCATCATCCCCAGTATTGGTGAGCACAGAAGCTGAGAGCCACTTCAGCCAGGTACACTTCCACGACACTCCAGCAATGAAAGTGGTGAAGATCACAAAAGAAAATGAGTTTAATAACCAGCCCTTGCTCTAAGAGGTGCATAGTCAAAACAATAAGGTATAGTCAGAAAAAGTACGTGAATTCCCAACCTTAGCAATCTGAGTGGAATAAGTCCAGTATTTTAAAAATTTTTTATTTTATTTTTTCTATCTTCCCTTTAATTACTAATATTTTAGCTATTCTAAAATATAACTTTATTCTAATTAAAACTTTAGTTATATTTGCTGACTGCTTTATATACACACAGTACACATATAATTCTGGTTTATTTTTCTATTTTATCCTCTATTTTCCTTTCATTAAACCTTTACTATTTCATTTTCCATTTCTCTGAGGCAATAAGTTCTTTTCTTATTGTTGTTTGCTTTTGGCATTGGGAAGGGTTGGTGCTGTTTTGCTTCACTTGCTTTATTACTCTTACTCTCCTCATCAATCTCTGTAAGACCAAAACATCATGTTCTCTCTCTCTCTCTCTCTCTCTCTCTCTCTCTCTCTCTCTCAATATTTTCTACTACTTAATATCCTCCCTCTATAGGGAATTCATGAGCTATCCCTATTTCACTTTTTTCCTCTCCTTTTGAATACTACAACCCTCCTCTTGCCTTCACACACCAACTTCTTTACTCATAGCAAAATGAAATTTAACACCCTTCAAATCCTTGTAGGTTAGCCCTGTGTTGAATTGAATAAGGTTGTTCAGAGTCAGCCAACCCATCACAGCATCTCTTCCAGAGTGAATCAAAACTGCCACACAGCACTGGGAAATTGAGTGTAAAAACCAAAGAAGTGTATAGAACTCCTCCACTTGGAATAGGTTCTCCGAGCTCTGAGAAAATATCCAGGCTGATATTGTGTGTGACACTGGAAACAAATCATTTAAATTCATTCCAAATCTGGGAGCCTTCTTCCAAACCTGGAAAAGGCTGACACAATCTACTCAGCCCCACATGCAGTCTGAGACTCCCTGACAAAACTCTCCAGCCAAGTAGAGAGTTAAATTCTTCACTGAAACAGCATATGGACCCCCTAAAAATGTTGACCACTTTTGATCTGAACTGAAATAAACAAACTGCATAATAACTGAAATACCAGACAGAAAACACTCTATTTCAAAAGCCTCATGAAGAGCCAGTCACTGTGGTGAATGCCTGTAATCCCAGCAGCTCGAGAGGCTGAGGCAGGGGGAACACAAGTTCAAAGCAAGCCTTAGCAACAGCAAGTCCCTAAGCAAATCAGTGAGACCCTGTCTCTCAATAAAATACAAAATAGGGCTGGGGATGTGGCTCAGTGGCGGACTCAGTGGTAGACTCCCAAATGCCCGCCCCCAATAAAGAAAACTAAAAAATCTAGCTCCCAGAAAATGGTGTGGAGGAAAAATAGCAAGTCTCAAATCCTTCATAAAAGAAAATTGATGTAGTGAAATAACAACTAATCAGAGAGCCAAAGAAAATTTAAAAAATAATTTATTTACCTTGTTATATAATTCTCCACCAATTCCATAAAGAATCACTCCCATTCACCACTCATATTGGTGAAATTCAAGAGAACATTTTTCACAAAAACTTTTTTAAGGTTTAGTGGTATAAGGCATGTGCTGAAGTGGCTGTACTTCCTGGGGAATAGTATTTCCTCTCAATGGAATGTTAGAGACTGGGCATAGTAGTAAATTGAAACTGAGTGGAAATACTGACACCAACCTATTTACCCAGATCAGGAAACATAGTAAATACAAACAAGTTCACTAAATAATCCGTAGCATGATATCATAACAGATAATCATCCCAGAAGATGGGTAGAAATGCTATCAATAAAGCAAGGGGAAAACCCACCCAAATAGCACAAAGTACAACTGACCCAATGACATCACAGTGGTATGAATTCCAGAAAAGAATTTAGAATATTTATAGTTAAAGTGCTTGATGAACTAAAAGAGATCTAAGGAATGAACTAGAAAGAGAAAATATACAGAAAATGAAAGGTAATTTCAATAAAGAGATGGGGATTCGAAATTCAAAAAGAAAACCAGCAGACAACCTGGATAGGAAAGACCCAAGAAATCAAACTAAAAATTGAGTTGAAAGCAACATGAACCATTTTGAACACAGATCTTCAGGCTTCAAAAGCAATGTAATCTTGAGAATAAAGTTACCAATTTAGAAGAGATGTAGTCCATGACCAGAATATTCAAAAAATCCAGATTGACATTAAAAGACCACAGATAATAATCACTGGGGAAAAGGAAGGCACCAAAATACAAATTAAAGCAATGTACAACCCTTTATTTAGAGCTTTATAGTTGTATGTAGAGCTTGGTTCATTTTGACAAAATTACAATTGCATGGAATTTGATTTCCTCCACTTCAGTCCCTGTTCCCCTTTTTTCTCCTTTCCTCCTTCCCCTATTCTCTTTCTCCTACTGATGTTCCTTTCACTCATTCTTTATTTTCCCTTTTGGTGCTTTCTGTATACACATGAAGGTGACATATCTTGTGGCATATTTATATGTTCAAATAATTTGATTTTTGTTAAATTTTTTCATATATCCTCCACTTTTTCATTCCCTCTGCCTACCTCTCTATATCCTCATACTCCATTGATCTTTCCTTTATCTTTAAGATGTCCAATTACCTGTTTTTGCACAAAAGACCAGGTAGAATGGAATCTCAGTCTTTTATTCAGGAATGAAGTTTCATGCAGCAATGGGGTGGGCAGGAACAGGATGCTATTGGACCCTCTTTCCTGTTGGAAAATGAGCCACTGATATTGGAGGAGATTGGACTTATATAGGTTATACTCAGAGATGACTTAATGAGCATATCATCTTGGACACTCAAGAATTTGGGGTCTGTTTTACTGGGAAAATGGGAGGGGGCCTGTGGTCAATGGTCAGTATCTGGAATTTGTCTTACTGGACCAGATGGAGGGCCCATTGTCAGTGGTTGGTATCTGGAAATGATTTGTTTAGAGAAGGATTAATGCTTTGGCCTTTTCCCGGAGACTGCCTTTCTAGGTGTGATGGACCCCTCCTGGCACAGGCTTGTTCTATCAATGGGGAAGAATGCATTGGGGAAAGATCAGTGCTCTTGATGTATGACTTTCTTTCTCACCCCCCACTTCCCAGGCCTTACTATTTTGGGGGCTTGTCATTTTCTATATCTAATATTCAAGACTCTGAAAGGAAGGAGGAAATAGGACCATCAAGGTGTCTAGTTGCTTCTGGCTTGGAGAGGGCATCATAGGGAGGGGGACATCATTTCAGAGTCCCAGAAGTGAATATGAGCTCATGCAGTGGGATAATGTATGGGGGGAATTTCTGAAGTCATTTTGAGTGATGTCAGTTCTCTTTATGTTGCTTCAGAATATAAGAGTGGTGGGAAGAGGGTTGCCCTGAGATGCTTCCCAACTGTTGTGACTGGGCTAATCACTTTGTTAAGAAACTATATATACAGAGAGATCCAAGATGGTGGACTAGAGGGAGGCTGCGTTCCTTGTTGCTCTGTAACTCAGGATTCGAGAAGAGGAGAATCTGATTCTCTGGGAAGCAGTCTCTACTCCTCATCCATGCCCTGCTCTTTACCGCATCTGTCTACCTCGATCACCTGCAGTCTGCCAGCCCAGCGCTACATTTGAGTGCAGATTGCTCACTGACCGCCACCTATCATCCGTCACTTGCATGTCTGCCTGCCTCTGGCCTGCCCATCGCCTGCCTCTCACCTACTCATCGCCCACCAACCAAGGTTCACCTGCCAATTGTCCACCAGTGGCCTGTGGAGCCTGCAGACCATTAGTGGATCGCCAGCTGCCTGCTGTTGCCTGGAGATTCACCATCGCAGTACATGCAGGTTTGGTTGCATGTGGCTGCCGCCATTTTGGGAAAAATTAAAAAAAGCCAGGGGCTGCAGTATGGCCAGCCTGACTGACAGCACACCACCTCCAGGGGCCCAGCCTGACCATCTGCACCCCACACAGTCTCAGTGCCCACACCCTGCACTGCAGCTCACCTTTTGCCAACACGTTTAGAAACCAATGCAGCCATTTTGGATTATCCGCGAAAACTGTCATTAGGTGGGGCAAATCCCATCCTGAGACGCCCACTGGAGATGGGAACCTCATTGTCAGGTAGCTCTCATGCCTCAGGATACTAAAGACTGGGAGGTTTGAATAGGATATGATGGTTATAGTGTATATTTTTTTTTCTCCTTTGTGAAAGCTTTTAAATTTTTATTTCTATACTTTTATTGCTCTCTACTTTCCTTTTGTTTACTTATTTCCTCAAGGGTTTTTCTCACTCTTCCTATGATCTAGAATTTCTTCATACTCTTTTCTTATACTGTTAACAGTTACAGTCTACACCCCTCCCCATCCTCTTTGTCCTCCATTAGAAACTGCAGTTCTCATTGTAAACCTATTTGTTATACTGTAGATAATAATAGAAATCATCCTCACTGTTTATTATGACAATATTGTAACAATATTGTAACAAAAAGACTACTGTAACAATAGCCTTCATAGGGGCTATTTGGTTTACAGCTGCATATTGTCTGTACTGGGTGTTGCTAATATTGATTCCCTCCCTTAAAGAAGAGGTTTCAGAAAACTATAGGGTCACTAAGTCTATAGGGCATAAACTACAATACCCTAGATCTGCATTGCTGGAGGGGAAGATACATGAACAACATGAAAAACCAAGGGAGGAAAGTGTTCCAAACAAACCAAAATTCTACACTAATAGAATCCAATGACAGCATGGTAGAAGAAATGCCAGAAAAAGAGTTCAGAATATACATGATTAAAATGTTCAGAGAAGCAAATGATGAGTTAAGAGAGCAAGTGCAGTCACTGATTGACCATTCAAATAGGCAGCTGAAAGAGCAACTACAGGAAACAAAAGATCAACTCAACAGAGAGATTCTGAAAAAGAACGAAACAGAAATCCTTGAAATGAAGGAAACAATAAACCAAATTAAACACTCAATGGAAAGCATCACCAACAGACTAGATCACTTAGAAGACAGAATCTCAGACAATGAAGACAAAATATTGAATCTTGAAAATAAAGTTGCCCAAACAGAGAAGATGGTAAGAGATCATGAACAGAACCTCCAAAAACTATGGGATATCATGAAAAGACCAAATTTAAGAATTACAGGGATTGAGGAAGGCACAGAGATACAAACCAAAGGAACAAGCAACATATTCAATGAAATAATATCAGAAATTTCCCAAACCTGATGAAATGGAAACTCAACTGCAGGAGGCTTACAGAACACCAAATGCACAAGTTTACAGAAGATCCACAACAAGACACATTATAATGAAAATTCATAATGTACAAAATAAAGATAGGATTTTAAAAGCTGTGAGAGAAAAGAAACAGATTACATATAGGGGGAAACCAATACAGATATCAGCAGATTTCTCAGCCCAGACCCTAAAAGCTAGAAGGGCCTGGAACAATATATTTCAAGCTCTGAAAGAACATGGCTGCCAACCAAGAATCCTATATCCAGCAAAGCTAACCTTCAGGTTTGAAGACGAAATAAAATCCTTCCATGACAAACAAAAGTTAAAGGAATTCACACATAGAAAGCCTGCACTACAGAACATTCTCAGCAAGATATTCCATGAGGAAGAAACGAACAACAACGATGTAAGTCATCAAAGGGGGAACTATCCTAAAAGAAAAGTCAATTAAAGGAGAAACCAAGTCACATTAAAAAACAAATCTAAGCCAAAATATCTGGGAGTAGAAATCAAATCTCAGTAATAACCCTGAATGTTAATGGCCTAAATTCATCAATCAAAAGACATAGACTGGCAGACTGGATCAAAAAGAAAGACCTAAAATATGTTGCCTTCAAGAGACTCATCTCATAGAAAAGGACATCCACAGACTAAAGGTGAAAGGATGGGAAAAATGCACATGGCCTTAGTAAAAAAGCAGGGGTTTCCATCCTTATATCAAATAAAGTGGACTTCAAGCCGAAGTTAGTCAGAAAGTATAAAGAAGGACATTTCACACTGCTTAAGGGAACCATAAATCAAGAAGACATAATGATCATAAATATTTATGCCCCAAACAATGGCCCATACATGTACATCAATCAAATCCTTCTCAATTACAGGAATCAAATAGACCACAACACAAAAATTCTGGGTGACTTTAACAGACCACTGTCACCACTGGACAGATCTACCAAACAAAAACTAAACAGAGAAACTATAGAACTCAATAACACAATGAATAACTTAGACTTAGCAGACATATATAGAATATTCCATCCATCAATGAGTGAATACACTTTCTTCTCAGCAGCACATGCCTCCTTCTCTAAAATAGACCATATGTTATGCCACAAAGCAGCCCTTAGTAAATGCAAAAAAGTAGGTAAATGCAAAAGATCAAGATAGACAGATAGACAAATGGTACAGAATAGAGGACCCAGAGACAAACCCACTACCTTGTATTCTATTGGATCATAATGGAATGAAATTAGAAATCAATGACAAAAGAAAAAACAGAAACTACTCCAACACCTGGAGACTAAATAATATGCTATTGAATGAAGCATGGATAACAGAAAACATCAGGGAGGAGATAAAAACATTCTTAGAGGTAAATGAGAGTGATGATACAACATATCAAAATCTCTGGGACACTATGAAAGCAGTGCTAAGAGGAAAATTCATTTCATTGAGTGCATTCAAGAAAAGAATAAAAAGGCAACAGCTCAATGACCTAACCTTACATCTCAAAGCCCTAGAAAAAGAGGAACAGTTCATCACCAAAAGTAGTAGAAGACAGGAAATAATCAAAATCAGAGCTGAAATCAATGAAATTGAAACAAAAGAAACAATTCAAAAAATTGACAAAACAAAAAGTTGGTTCTTTGAAAAAGTAAACAAAATTGATAAACCCTTAATCACACTAACAAAGAGAAGGAGAGAGAAAACTCAAGTTACTAAAACTTGTGATGAAAAAGGAAATATCACAACAGACACCATTGAAATTCAAAACATAATTAGAAGCTACTTTGAAAACCTATACTCCAATAAAATAGAAAATCTTGAAGACATCGACAAATTCCTAGAGACATATAATCCTCCCAAACTGAACCAGGAAGACATACACAATGTAAACAGATCAATTTCAAGCAATGAAATAGAAGAAGCCATCAAAAGCCTACCAACCAAGAAAAGCCTGGGACCAGATGGATTCTCAGCTGAGTTCTACAAGACCTTCAAAGAAGAACTTATACCAATATTCCTGAAAAATATTTAATGAAATAGAAAAAGAGGGAACCCTTCCAAATTCATTCTATGAAGCTGGCATCACTTCAATACCAAACCCAGACAAAGACATATCTAGAAAAGAAAACTTTAGGCCAATATCTCTGATGAATACAGATGATAAAATCCTCAACAAAATTCTGGCAAATCGCTTTCAAAAACATATTAAGAAGATAGTGCACCCCGATCAAGTGGGGTTTATCCCATGGATGCAAGGTTGGTTCAACATCAGGAAATCAAGAAATGTAATTCATCACATCAATAGACTTAAGGTTAAGAGTCATATGATTATTTCAATAGATGCTAAGAAAGCATTTGACAAAATACAACACCCCTTCATGATCAAAACACTAGAAAAAATAGGGATGGTAGGAACATACCTGAACATTGTAAAGGCTATTTATGCTAAGCCCACTGCCAACATCATTCTCAAAGGAAAAAAACTAAAAGCATTCCCTCTAAAAACTGGAATAAGACAGGGATGCCCACTGTCAGCACTTCTATTAAACATTGTGATAGAAATGCTAGCCAGAGCAATTAGACAGACCACAGAAATTAAAGGTATATGAATAGGAAAAGAAGAACTCAAGCTGTCACTATTTGCTGATGACATGATCCTATATTTAGAGGATCCAAGAAGCTCCACCAGGAAACTTTTAGACCTAATTAATGAATTTAGAAAAATAGCAGGTTATAAAATAAACACACATAAATCAAATGCACTTATCTACATAAGCGATGAATCATCTGAAAGTGAATTGAGGAAAACAACTCCATTCAAAATAGCCTCAAATAAAATAAAATATTTGGGAATCAATCTAACAAAAGAGGTGAAAAACCTCTACAATGAAAACTACAGAACATTAAAGAAAGAAATTGAGGAAGACCTTAGAAGATGGAAAGATCTTCCATGTTCTTGGATAGGAAGAATCAATATAATCAAAATGGCCATACTTCCAAAGAAGCTGTACAAATTTAATGCAATTCCAATAAAAATTCCTATGACATTCCTCACAGAAATAGAAAAGGCAATCATGAAATTCATATGGAAGAACAAAAGACCCAGAATAGCCAAAACAATCCTGGGCAGGAAGAATGACGAAGGAGGTATCACAATCCCAGACCTTAAACTCTACTATAGAGCAATAGTGATAAAAACAGCATGGTATTGGCACCAAGATAGACAGATAGTCAGTGGTACAAAATAGAGGACCCAGAGATAAACCCACATAAGTACAGTTATCTCATACTAGACAAAGGTGCCAAAAACATACAGTGGAGAAAAGATAGCCTTTTCAA
>JAJEJO010051306.1:0-98616 GCA_020662805.1 Glaucomys volans
CTCGCCGTACTTTGTGAGAAGGTTGGGAGTGATGAGAAGAGCAAACCCACAGAATTTCATAGAAATATACCAAACATCTCGAAAGAAGCAGTTCCTTCTCTTCTATTCTGCTTTAATGAATTAAGGCCTGTTCCCTCTGGAGAATCAAAGTTTGCTGCAAAGAGCATCCGTACTTTTGAAAGCTCTTTTGTCTCTACATGCAAAAATGACAGGACTCTTCCTCTTGCCTTCTTGTTATGGTGTTGCTTTGCCCTATACTGAGCTTTTCCGTCTTCCTAAGTAGACTAAATATCAAGCCTCATTCTTATCTTTCTGTAAGACTCTCTTATACTGATTGTCATCTGAAGTGCTCCTTACATGTTCGGAAAGGGCACTGTCCATTTAATACTCAAAACAACCCTGTGCACGTCAGGTAGTTTTCCCACATTTCCTCTCTACAGCTCAGTTTTCCTCTCCTCCAATTCTGCACGGATTAAAGGCATTGCCGCAGTAACCCATGGACCGCCTCCACACTTGGCAATACACAGTCCCGACCGGTGATTCCAGGGAAAATCAGGGGCCCAGAAGGTCATGACCTCAAAGTTCGTGATGCTGAGCCCCGGACAGGGCCCAGTTGTCAGAGCCCACCCAGGGAGGAGCCCCCAGCCTGCATCCCCCTGAGCCCAGGAGCAGACCCATGCCCCACCGTGCCCCCAGTGGCGCCCCTCTCTGGCGCCCACCTACCTCACTCCAGCGTCCAGAACTAATCCAGCCGGGGCTCTAGCAGCGCCCACAGTCCGAGGTCCAGGGGCCGACTTTGCCGCCTGCCCACTCGTGCTGGGCTCAGAATACTTGGCGCCGAAAGAGGCCTAGGGGTAGGCGCCTAGGTCACCACAGCATTCCCCTGTGGCTTCCCGGTGCCGCCGGTTCAGGGGGCGCCATGCCACCGCCAACCGAGGAGGACCGGGTGCCGTGGGCGTCCAAGTGGGCAGGAATGCGCTGGGCCGAAGAGTGGCACGGGGCCCACGGGCAGTGTCCTCAGCCAGCGACAGGCCTGGGAAGTCGTCAGAGGCAAACACTCAGCTCAATACCCTCGCCACTCATGACCGCTGCCCGCGCTGAAAACACAACTCCTGCCCTGGCAGGCCCTGGACTAGGACGCCATGCCGGCCACGCCCCACGCACAGCCCCACGCCCACGCACAGCCCCGCTGCACGTGCTCCTGCACCGCTGCTCACGGAGGATTGGTCGAGAGCAGCAGCTGTGCGCCCAGGCCCGCCCCCTCTCACCAGCCTCTGTTCAAACCAGCCAAGTACTCCTGGCTGCAATGTCGCCTGGGATCTGGCTACTTCCTGCACCCACTGCGTCTGGAAGGGGCCTGAGGCAGACAATCACAGTCTGCAAGAAGGAGATCTTGTGTGTACACCTCTGGACCAGCAGGAACCAAATCCTACAGTGAACAAGAGCCATTTATGGAATGGACTGAGATGGAGTGTGGTTCAGGTAAGTCTGGGATGTTGGAAGCAGGAGTAGAAAAGATTGTTTCTCAGGAGGTGGATCCAAAACTCAACCACAGCTTCAGGCCACAGATGGAAGGAAAGATTCATAGTTTCCTGGCGGCCCGGAAAAAAGAAGCTGTGCTGGCTGCCGCCTTCTGAGCAGAAAACAAGGACCCTCCAGCTCCATCCCACGACATTTCTAAGAATATTCCTGGCACCATGGAAAGTTCTGTTTAAGTCATGGTGAAGACATGGATCTCTGTTCCGTGAGAGCATGACTTAATTTGGCTCAGGTCCACCCTACTCAAGATTTCTACTTTGACTGTGGGACTGTGTCCAAATAGAACTGGAAGAAATTTGGCAATGGGAATGCTCTCCGTGTGACCCTTGCATTGGGCTTCCACTGGATCTGCCTGTCCAAGGGTGTGACACCCAGACCCAGAACACACTACAGAGTATGGACACTACAGCCACTGGGGTGGTTCTCAAACAACTTTATACTTGAACATGGAGCCTGCACATGGATTTGAGGGTTTGTGTTCTGGGATAAACAGATGCTACAGTGAAAGATCATAACCAGTATACAAGGACAGTAAAGCTTAGTGAGACAGGTTTTTGACAGTGCAAATCCAATATCTTTCTCAGAGTTACAGACTAAAATGTACAAGCCCTTCACATCAGATATCCTTCAAGTTGGTTGTGAAATTCTGGTCCATGAGTCTTCTAGTCAGTTTCCTCCCCTTGTCAAAGGTGACAGAAAGTGGAAGTCAGGAGTGAGCAAGGACACAGAGACATCAGGCATGAGGAAAAATGTTTATGGGTTCCTTGTCCAGGGCTTCTTCCTGTCCTCCAAGGGCTACTGAGCCTTGGATGTGTTTATTCTTTTATAATGTTTGTGTATTTTTAGCAAGTAAATGGCCTTGTTTTGTAATAAAATCATTCGATACTCTTGCAAAAATAAAATAAAATAGAAGTGTACTGATCTGCATGGCCTATTTTAAAAGAATGTTTTAAGGAAACTTGTGATTGTCTCAGAAGCCTCAAAAAGGTTCGATTGGGAGACAGGAAGCAGAGTTCCAGAGACTTCTTTTTCAGTTGGAGCAGTTTTGTTATACTTTCTACATTGGAAATATGCATAAAAATATTATGCATACTTCCAGTCTTGACTGGGCTGGCGTTGTAGCTTATAGTGGTTGAGCACTTGCCTACCATGTGTGAAGCACTGAGTTCAATCCTCAGCACCACATGGAAGGAAGGAAAGAAGGGAGGGAGGGAGGGAGGGAAGGAGGGAGGGATTGAGGGAGGGAGGAAAAGTATTGTGTCCATAAAATCCTCAGAACCAAAAAGGAACTGGTGGAGTTGGTAGATTCAGGAGACTACTCTTGTAAATTTTGACTCCTGCTTTTCCTCTTTCCTCTCTTATATCTTGGAACACAGGCATAATATCTACAAGTACAGAAGTCATATTTGCAAGAATGTGGAGGAATTCCACAGGCAAAGGAAGGTGTATGGAGGTGTAAAGGAGTTAAGTTCACAGAGGGCAAACAAAAGTCACCATACCTGTCTGAATAGTTCTGAATACTACTTTTTGTAATAGAAATATCTATTTGATGAAAGAAAACTATTGGCGCATACAGTCTAAATTAATTCTGATAGGAAATTTGTAGATATTTTTTTGATTTATTTTAGTAGTCAAAACTGAGATCCAGTGAGGGCAGATACAGAGCAGCACACACATAATCATAGATACTAAGGAGTCTGAGACAAGAGACTCACAAGCTTGAGTCCAGACTCAGCATCTTAGCAAGACTCTGCCTTAAAGTAAAAAGCAATAAAAAGGACTGGGGTTGAAGTTCAGTGGTAGAGTGCCCGTGGGTTCAATCCCTAGCACCTTAAGATAAACAAAAACAACAAAAAAATGAAAACACCCACAAAAGCCTGAGATGAAGAATCATGTACATAAAATTAAGTGTAAAGACTTGTACATTTATGTGTAACTTTTTGTTATGTGGCCACAAAATACAACAAATTTCCCAAATTAGAAATTTGTTCATATATTTGTTGATCACCTGTAAATAATCTTCTGTGAAGTGTCTGCCCAGTTCCTTAGCCCATTTATTGATTGGTTTCTTTGTATTTTTGGTGTAAAGATTTTAAGTCTTTATAAATTTTGGAGATCAGTGCTCTGTCTAAAGTGTGTGTGGAAAAGATTATCTCCCACTCTGTAGGCTCTCTTTTAACAGTATGGATTGCTTTATTTGATGAGAAAAAGCTTTTTAGTTTGAATCCATCCCATTTATTGGTTCTTGCTTTTATTTCTTGCACTCTGGGGGTTGTGTTAAGGAAGTCTGGTCCTAAGAAAACATGATGAAGGGTTGGACCTACTTTATCTTCTATTTGGTGAAGGGTCTCAGGTCTAATTCCTAGATCCTTGATTCATTTTGACTTGAGTTTTGTACAGGATGAGAGATAGGGGTTTAATTTCATTTTACTACATATGAATTTCCAGTTTTGCCAGCAACATTTGATGAAAAGGCTATCTTTTCTCCATTGTAATTTTTTGGAAGCTTTGTGTAGTATGAGATGAACTGTACTTATGTGGATTTGTCTCTGTGTCTTCTATTCTGTACCATTGGGCTACCTATTTTGGTGCCAATACCATGCCATTTTTGTTACTATAGCTCTGTAGTAGAGTTTAAGGTCTGGTATTGTGACACATCCTGCATCACTCTTCCTGTCCAGGATTGCTTTGGCTATTCTGGGACTTTTGTTTTTCCAAATAAATTTCATGATTGCTTTCTTTCTTTCTATGAGGAAAGTCATTCAGATATTAATTGGAATTGCATTAAATCTATATAGCACCATTGGAAGTATGTCCATTTTGACAAAATTAATTCTGTCTATCCAAGTGCAGGGGAGATCTTTCCATCTTCTAAAGTTTTCTTTAATTTCTTTCTTTAGTGTCCTGTAGTTCTCATTGTAGAGGTCTGTCACCTCTTTTGTTAGACTGATTCCCAAGTATTTTTTGAGGCTATTGTAAAAGGAGTAGTACAGTTGATCACAAATATATGAAAAAGTGCTCATCATCTCTGGTAATTAGAGAAATGTAAATCAAAACCACCCTAAGATTTCATCTAACTCCAATTAGAATGACTGCTATCGAGAACACAAGCAATAATAATTGTTGGCATGAATGTGGGTAAAAAGGCACACTCATACATTGCTGGTGGAGTTGCAAATTGGTAAATCCACTCTTGAAAGCAGTATGGAGATTCCTCAGAAAGCTTGAAATGGACCCACCATTTGACCCAGTTATCCTACTCCTTGGTTTATACCCAAAGGACTTAAAATCAGCATACTACATTAAAGCAGCCACATCAATGTTCAGAGTTGCTCAATGCACAATGCTTGATTGTGGAACCAACCTAGATGTCCTTCAGTAGATGAATGAATAAAGAAACTGGTATATGTACACAATGAAATATTATTCAGCCATAAAGAACAAAATTATGGTATTTGCTGGCAAATGAATGGAGTTGTAGAATATCATGCTAAATGAAATAAGACAAGCCCAAAAAACTAAAGGCTGAATGCTTTCTCTGCTAAGAGGACAATGATACATAGCAATGAGGGTGGGGGCTAAAAGAGGAATAGAGGAACTTTGGATTGTGTAGAAGTAAATTGAGTGGGAGCAGATTGGGGAAGGAAAGATAATGGACTGAGACAGACATTATTACCCTATGTACATCTATCATTACACAAATGGTGTGAATCTACATTTTGTACAACCATAGAAATGAAAAGTTGTATGCCATTTGCATACAATGAATCAAAATGCAGTCTGCAAAAATTAAAGAAACTTGTGGATATCCAATTATAAATATAGTATTGAAATACTATTTTCATTAAATCAAATACTTCTCAATGTATTAATACATATTGATACATTTTAAAGTATATGAATTTCATGAAAGCACACATTTTTTACGGGATTCACATACAGTATATTAAATGAGTGTAGAATATGAAAAACACCCTTTGTTTTCATTTAATTCATATTCAGCTTAGAGCAGCTCACATAGATTATTGGTCAGGATTCAACCTGGTTATTCTTCTTAAAAAATTACATTTTGTATAATAAATACTTGTATGAACATTTGTTAGCGTTATTATAAATTTCACATAATTTATTCTGGAAAATTTCAAACTTTTATATGAGTATCATGAAAGAAAAACGTCTGTGTGTAGTTTTTATGACAGATCTGCACAAATTGCTGCTATTTATAATAATGCAGCCCTTATAGAAGAGAAACACAAAGCAGACACATCCTTACACTGAAGGACATGTCAACAGGATTTGTGAGATTAAATTATACAATCATCAGTTCCTAGATTTTATAACACAAATGATCAAATAAGATATTCAGTTTAAGTAGTTAAGCTCTTACAGGACTTCAAGTTAAAATAGAATGTATACAGAACTGTAAGCAGATTTTTATGCTCATTAATTATGTTCACATATGAAAACCCAAAGCCTCAGTATGTATTCTTTAAATTCTAAATGATGCCTTGGTCCTAATAGATTTTCTTCCCAAAGTGAATTTTGACTTATTAGATAAAATTTAGGAATATACATTTTGTATAATGCCTCTTTTTAAGCATTAAATCTCCATGTTAAAATTGTGCCAATTATAGACATATAAATGCACCTACTGCAAATATTCTCACTTTTCTTTTTATATGAGAATACTAAGTCCTCAAAATGCTAAGAGTTTGAGGGCAGGAATGATATTTTATTCCTGTCTCGTCCCAGCACTGATATGGTAAATGCTCTCAATAAGTTTGTAATTCTATAAAAATTGTTTGAATCTTAGAAGTATTAAATGTTTTATACTAAATCTTTTTTAATTGTTTAGTTATGTACTTTTTTAATTGTTTAATTGATGGACTTTTTCTTATTTATTATACATGGTGTGAGAATCAAATCCAGTGTCTCACATGTGCTAGGCATGCACTCTACCACTGAGCCACACCCCAGCCCATAAATTTTTATGTTAATTCTTAATTACAAATATCAGTATATATGTGAAACATTTCATGTAAAATTAAAAGCTACATATACAATTACACATAAAAGTTAACTCCCAAAGGAGTTTAATGAGCATAATAATATAATAAATAATATATTATGTAATATAATATAATACTATAACATTTTTCCAATGTTAACATTAATTAACAGAATAACAGAATTTTCCATGTTAAGATCATATGCATAAATGGGTAAAACAATGAAATATACACGTCTCAAAAGAAGATATACAAATTGCCAATAAATATATGAAAATATGTTCTACATCTCTAGCAATTAGGGAAATGCAAATCAAAACTATTGGAAGGTTTCTTCTCCAGTCACAATGGCAAGTGTCAAGAATGCAAATAATAATAATTTTGTAAAGCATTTGAGGAAAAAGGAACACTTGTACATTGTTGGTAGGACTGCAATTAGTATGACCACTCTGGAAAGCATTACAGGGATTCCTTACAAAACTAGGAATGGAACCACCATATGACCCAGCTAACCCACTTTTTGGTATATATCCAAAGACCTAAAATTAGCACCATACACTGACACAGACACATCAATGTTTATAGCAGCACAATTCACAATAAAAAACTGAGGGACCAGCATCTATGCTATCAACAGATGAATGAGTGATGAATATGTGGTATATATACACAATGGATTTTTACTCAGCTTTAAAAAAAATGAAATTATGGCACTTGCTGATAAATAGATGGAACTGGAGAACTTCATGCCACGTGAAATAAGCCAGATCCAGGAAGGCAAGCGTCTAATATTTTCTCTCATATGTGTAAGCTAGACCAAAATAACAGGTGGGTGAGAGGAAGAAAGAAACTAAAAAGTGGGGAGGGGAAGAACCCCATGAAAATACAAATCAGTGGAGTAGAAGGAGAAGATCAAGAGGGAGGGAGGAAAGACAGGAAAATGGAAGAATGGGAGAATGAATCTATTTTCCTTTGTAATTATGAATAAATCACAATGAATTTTATGTTTATATAAATACATAATGTACTAATTTAAAACAAAGCTACATATAAATTGAAGAAAGAGCAATAGAATAGGGGAAAGGGAACAAGGTTAGGGAGGAGGGGAAGAAACAGGAAAGAACTGAGGACCACATAAAATTATAAAATAAAGGCATACTGTGCATCTACAGCTACAAAAAAACTTTTGTTTATAAATAGTGCTAAGCAGTAGCCGACTATGAAGGTGAACCAGGCAGAGGATGGTTTGGGCATCTGAAAATGGACCTGCTTTTTTTCACTGTGGATTTTTTTCTGGATTAAATTAAAGCTTGATCCTTTCCAGCTGTAGTGGTACAGACTGTTTTAAGATAAACTCAGTGGATAATTGAAAGACTCATTAATCATTTTCTAAATTATTTGTTGTAATATAAAATGGAGGTTGAAGCCATTTCTGCTATGAAGAAATGGTTACAGTGTTCATAACTGTGTCTGAAACAGATGTTAGTGGCAAAGGGACTTTGGGTTCCTAGTGTTCCACTTTCACACCTCCCTCACTGAATTCCAACTATTCGTATTCTGAAGTGTGTTCTACCTTTAAATACATTTGCATTTTTAGCCTTTTCATTACGGCATAAGAATATCATATGATGTGTTTTCAGATTAGATTTATTGAATAGATTCAATAAATGCAACTGGATTGCAAAGATAATTTGACTTTTACTGTAATTGGCAATCAATCTACAAACATTCTAAATATTTCAGAATCATATCCTGAGTTTTCCTCTTTTTGGGAAGTTCAGTCTTCACATCAGCTTTGGGTTTGGGAAGACAATGAAACTTATTTGTAATAATGGGAATAATCAACAAAACTCTTAAAGTGACAATTTCAAAAGTGGTTCTAATGGTGAAGAAGTTCTCAATAACCCTAACCCTAACCATAACCCTATGAAGATTTTAGCACATTATGAATAATTTAAAACAAAGCTTGAAATATGAAAAAACTAATGCAATGACTTTTTCTTTCATTTACATTTATGAGAAAAGACACTGGAAAGCACAGGCAGAAAGACAGAACCTGTAAACATTTAGGCTTTGATATGTTCACATTTGAATAAAAGGGGAGCCAGATAGACACACAAAGGTGTGGCCAACTCCATGTGTGGAATGCCCCAGCCTGTCTCAGGAGGATGCCATTCCATGATGACCAGGAGGTTGTCATTCCATGTGGTGTCAAATGTCCTTGTAGGATAAGATTCTACAAAGGCCCCTGCTTGTTGCAACGGTGCAGATAATGTATTGTGGAATTGTCATGAGAGCTCATGTTACCCACCATGTCCCTGCAGTCAGACACCCTTGCAGGGCAGGTGCCAGCAAGCATTGTGAGGAAGCAAAGTTTTAAGCAGGATGGTGGAATCATAAGTGACATTGGGTGACATGTGGCAATTCTTGATTCTGCTATCATTAGGATCATCACCCTAAAGTTAGGGCCAAGATTCAGGAAAAAATCCAGATTGTGCAAAATCTGGATGGGCTGCAAACATTCTATCTCAAGGGCTAAAACAGTGACACATTAGTATTGCATTCTTAGGTGCTTTGAATTTTGTTAAAACTGAAAATAGGGGCTGTGGTTCAGTGGTAGAGCACTTGCCTAGCATGTGTGAGGCCCTCCGTTCAATCTTCAGCAACATATAAAAATAGAAAGGTATTGTGTTGACCTAAAACTAAAAATATATATTAAAAAATCTGAAAATAAAATATACCTTAAGGAAAGTCATGGTTAGATTCTGTTTTGCAAAATTTGCTGTGGTTGTCATACATTTTAAGGCTGTTTTTGAAGGGAAAGCATGTTGGAACCACCAAATTACACTTATAATCTTTCCATTTCTTTGAGCCTCTTTTCTTGTTGGCATTTGTAGCAGATACTGGGGATATAGTGATGCTCTCACCCTAGATATGTGGCAGGGTGACTGATCACCTCCATTCTGCACACTTCTAGTAGTGTTCATGCAGGAGTTTGCTAAGATCCCTTGGTCAGTGTAGGGAAAGGGCAGGGTTTAGTAACCTAGAATGGTCCTGCTTCCCTCTTGGCCCTCTGGATGGGCCTTCCTGCGTCCAGACTCCATTTTCCATCTGCCTCCTTTTTTTTTTTTTTCATCCTGATTCATCTTTTTCCTTTATCTTTCTTTGCTTTAAAAAAATATATCCACAACATATAACATCAATTTTGTTACTAAAATACTATTTTAACCTTCTCTGAGCACATGATTCAGCAGGTTGCAGTATGTTCAAGTTGAGCTTCTCTGCCCACCCTTCATCTCAAGATTTTTTCCATCTTCCCAGACTGCAATGCTGTCCTCATAAAACAATCATTCTTCATGATACCTACCCCCAAACCCCTGGAAATTACTATTCTGCTTTCTGTCTCCAGGAATTTAACTGCTCTGGGAACCTCATGCAAACAGAATTATATGAATCATCCTTTTGTGTCTGGCCTTTTTATGTTAGCATAATGTTTTCAAATTCCTTGGCGTGGGTAGACCATGCCTGTCATCTCTTCATCCTCCAATAGACATTTGGGTTGTTTCCATGTCTTGGCTGTTGTGAGTGGCACTATAGAGGACATGGGCTTGTGGCATCTCAACTTGCATTTGCTGACTTCTCCAGGGAGGTATGTTTAACTCACACAATGACCAAGTTTTGTTCTACTGGGACTTGCCCAGCTGCCTCTGGCTCTGTGCCTTTGGCCGACCTCAAGGTCAGCTGACCCAGGCACCTCAATCAGATGGAAGGATGCAATAGGCACTATCCATCAGCTTGGCACCTTATTCTAGAGTGGGTGGGACAGATGAGATAGGGAAAGGGCAAGGCATTGTCCCTTCCAAAATAGTCAGGTGAAAGTCAGAGTTGGACCCTAACAAGCCATGGAAATTCTAAAGTAGCAAAAGAGAAAGTGGAGGAAGAAGATTTGGACATGGTGTACACCCTAACCACCCTCACTGTCTCCTCTCTCCTGGGGCCATCTTGAAGATGAAGAGAAGCAGAACGTGCCAAGGACCAGGCCCAAAGAAGTGTCAGGGGACTCTCAGCAACTTCTTGCCTTGCATAGCCCAAGACTACAGAAGCTATGGTTTCAGTCAGGGAGGGATGGAAGTCTGCATTGGGGGTGCTTCAGGAATGGTGGAGGGTGATGTGGCCCCAGGCTAGAGGTTTCCTGCAGGATATTCCATGTGTGGCTTCCTGCCCTCGGAGACCTTGCTGGCTTCCAAGAAGCTGTGGTTTGAGCTCTATCTTCTCCAGCTGAGTACCCAGATCACCATGTGGCAACTTGGTTTGGAATGCTGCCATGGAAGCCCTTTGGGCAGAGCTGACCTTTCTCTTTCATGCTTCCTCTTTACTTCTGGTGAAAACTGTCCATGTTGGGAAACTTGCCTCCCAGTGGGGTAATCCAGCTATCAAAGTAGGGAAAAATCCAGGCTCCCATGTCCTGGGTGAAAGTGGGGCCTTTCCCAGACTATCTTGAAGCTCTATTCTCAGCAGGAATCACTTCCTGCTGAAGCACAGTCCTGTGCTTGTGGCTCATTTAACAGACATTTCCTGAGGATATACTCTGTGCTCAGCTTTGTGTTATGTGTATGGGTGTAGTGACAGGCATCGGTGTGCTGTTCTTGAAGTACTTGGAGTCTTGAGGGGAGGAAGGAGAAAGAGGACAGGGGTGAATGGTGTGATGTGGGGAGGCACCAGGGCCCTTGGCAATGGAGACCTCCAAAGCAGGGAGGCTTCCTGGAGTAAGGGGTGGAACCCGAGAGTCACAGGCAGAGGCAGATGAAGAGGCACAGAGGAAGTGTTCCAGGAAGAAGAGAAAGGGTGCAAAGATCTGGATGTGAGAAGGAACTTGGTGTTTTGTAAATTCAAAATGATCCAGTATGGTGGGGAAGTGAGCCATGGAGAGACAAGGTGTGTGGGGCATGAGATTGACCAGGGAAAAATGAGCTGGCTCAGGAGGGCTCCTTCAGGTCCAGGGCTTTGGATTTGATCTCCAGAAGGCAGAAACCGCTGAGGGGATTCTGGCAGGGAGAGGGGACCCCAGGGACTGTCACAGAGTGAATGCTGGCTGGATTGGAGAAATCATCCAAAGATAATTTGAGCAGCAGAGTTGGGGCTCCATGCTGGGCTCCAACTCACTGCCTTGAGCCTTTGTTAAACTCCAGCTGTGTACCCATGTGGCCAAACTGTATTGACAGGAATGGGCCTATGAGGGCTTATGCAGGGATGGGCATGGGCCTGGTTCAGACCCATGGCTGAGGAGGAAAGAGAAGAAATCTGAAGATAGAGAATTGGGCAGGGTGCTGAGGGGCTGGGAGGGGGAAAGTTCAGTTGGGCCTGGGCTTGGCATGAAGATTTACAACCCCTCACCCCTGTTCTGGCCCTTCCTCCCCTCCCCTGGCCTCACACCTGTCTCTTTCTGGCAGCATGTTCTAGAGCCATTATTAATACTAGACAAGAGATCATTACTCAGGTACCAACTTTTCCACCAGCATAAATATTTATATAGGGGACTGACCTGTGGCTGTTATGTTTTCCTTTTATTTGATTCCTGCTGCCATTTGTGTCTTGCTAGTCTGTGGCTAACATGTTTAGCTCCTCTGTCTGGAATCTCTGGAGCCAGCTGTCTCTGGGAATGGCTGGAGTTGGGGCACAGGGCAGGAGGAGGAGGAGGTGGAGGCAGGCATTGTCCTACTTCTGCTGGGCCTGCCATGGCAGGTTGGCAAAGCTCTGGAAAGGGGTTCTTTTCTCCCTCAAACCTGCTGCTCCCAAAGTCCAGGTAAGAAGTAGACTTGTGGCAAAGCTGAGGAACTTAAGCAGGGGACCCCCACATTAGGAAGAGCCACTTCTCAGACCTTGAGTGGGCAACTAGTGGAGTGTTGCCATGGCCATGATTTGCAGAAACAAGATAGCTTTAGAAGCTTTCTGTTAGAGGCCTCTGCCCCATTGAGTGGGCTGTGCTCCCCAAACCTGGATCTGATTATGATGATTTGAGTTGTGGGCATATGGCTCTTTTGCTGTGGGTAAATGTTGAGATGGAACTATTGCAGTATTGAAACAATTCCATTGTTAATAATTATAATAATAATAACATCCCTGCTGCCATCCCCATGCTGGAAACAGACATTATCATTCCTAGGACGCACAAGAGGAATTTCAGTAGATTGTTATGATCCCTAGCTGGAGTTGCTAGTGCTTGGACCCAGGGTGGTCAATGCCTTCTTCAAAGGCTCTCCGAGGGGGAAAAATCAGAGTCATATATTGAGTGTCTACTAAGCACTGGGAATTGGGCATACTTTTTTTCCCAAACCCTCTATCAAACAGTTCTGCAAAGTAGGAAGGGAATATTGCCTTTGTTTTTGCAAAGAGAAACCAGAAAATAGGAAAGGAGAGTAACCCTGCTAAATCAAATTGGCCAATGCATCACCAGTCACAGGGGGAAGCCTGTGTCTGAGTGTTTCCCAGAGCCAGTAACTTAGCCCTGCTGCCAACAGGTCAGAAAGGAGCACCCACAAGTGTGGGCTTATGTTTGGTTGTGCAATTAAGAGTTATTTCCCCCCTTTTCCTTTTGTGTTGTTTTGGAAACTTCATAAAGGGAATTTTATAAAGTTCCTGAAAGAAAATGAAGATGCAGTAGAAATTTCTTTCCCTTTTTAGGTGAATTGAGTGTGGAGCTGAGGTGGAGACTGCCAGTCATGAGCAGAAAGTGCCATGGGTCAGAGTCAGAGTAGGCACAGTTGCAATTGAGACCTAGGGCAACTGATTGGGGATGAGGAATACTGTGTTAGGATCTGCGCTCTGCTCTCAGATTTCCACCCTTACACTCCCTGCAGGCCAGACCTCAGCATGCTTCATCTGCTGAGACCTGCCAGAGCTCTACTGGCTCCATTAAGGGCAGGGACATATTTGTTACATTCTCAGCATCCTCAGACCCAGCACATTTTCTGGCACAGAGTAGATGCTTCATAAATGCTGGCATCCACAAAGGCAGGAAAGAATGGATGAGTGACTTACCACCACAGACCACCTTTAGAAACATTTTGGTTTTAATGAAAGCTCTGAAAATTAGAAAAGTCCTGTGAGGCCTAGGTACAATTCAAAGGATAATGACCAGAGCACAGCAGTAGAGACCTCAAGATTAGGTGTCAAATGGCCATTTCCTTTGATAATTAGCTGTGAAACTCTTTCATTCCCAGCTGGGACAGACTGTATGAGTTCTATGAGCTGGTGCCATGAAGGGTAGAGAACAGTGGGGGTAAAACCAAGAGCCAGCATCCTGGCCTCAGGTCATGCCTTGACCAGCATTAACTGTGTGTTCAGTATGCATACAACTCAACATTTCTGTGCCTTGTTTGCTCATCTGAAAATACCCTCAGTATCTCATTGAGGTTTTACCAGAATTAATTTAGTTAATACTATAAAAAACAAAGCTATGGAAACAAAGGTTGGTACAGAACTCATGTTCAATGTTTGTTGTCTATGGTTTTTACCCATATGTATGAATTGAATACTTATTATATTCTCAATGTAATAATAGCAGCTATCTTTGGTCAAGTGCTTGGAATATGCAGGACATCACCTTATTTTCTCCTTGCAAAACTCTATAAAACATTTACTTTTGTTTCCAAGGGTTCCATTTTGCAGATGCAGAAATTGAGACCCAATGCAGCTAGACCATTTGGCCAAGGAGACACAGTCTTTTAATGGAGGCAGAAATCAAACCAAGTTTGACATTAAAGTTGGTGGCTACAAATTAAAATATGCACCCAGACCAGGCCAGTTACCAGTGGTTGGTGAAAGATCAGGTATTAGTAGCTGCATGCACTCTGGTCAGGTATCAAAGTAACCCGGTTCCATGGATTTTTGAATTTCAGCTGATTCTCAAGCTTGACTGCTATTTGAATCATGTGGGTTTAGAAAAATACTGGTGCCAAGTGTCATCTCCAGGGGCCAAAATAACTGTGGCATGGGGGACAACCTTTAAACAACAGGCCTTTTATAGGCTTCAGGTGAGCCAAGGTGGAGAGGCACTGTTGAAAAGAACCCAGTGAGTTGAATAAAATGTACTAGTTGTTCTGTTCATGTAAGGGATCATCAATTTTCAGTCTTATGTAAAGATATTGTCTCTGATTGAGATGAATCAGTCCATTCACCTACACCCCATTCATTGATCCACCTTCCATTCTTCTACTTATCTATTTATTTATCCTTTATTCCTTCCATCCATCCATCCATCCATCCATCCATCCATCCATTTCTTCTTTTCTCCCATCCATACATTCATCTACCTAAGCATCTATCTATCCATCCCTCCTATCCTTCCTTCCATCCATCCTTCCACCCACTTATCTTTCCTTCCTTCCTTTCTTCCATCTTTCCTTTCTTACAGTAACCCACTCATTCTTGCATCTACTCATCCATCAACATACCTAAACATTAACTCAATCATTCCCCATTCATCTATCCTTTCCCAATTTCCCTATCTCCTTCCCTCACTCCCTTCCTTCCTGCTCCCTCAGTTCTCTTCCCTCTTCTGCAGCCCACAGTCTGGGCTGACCCTTGGCACAGTCCTTATTGCAATAGTACAAGCTCAGCATCTCTCCTTTCTCACTTCCCAGTTGCTCCTTTTTCATGATTAAGTTTCAAGTGAGTCTTTCTGAGGCATCTGAAGGAAGCTCATCAAAGAAAGAAATCTGTTTCTGCTTTTCCCCTACATGACCTTTCTTTCCTGAGGAAGTGTTTTATAAACACTTGCAGCTCCTGAGCATGCTAGGACTTTTGAGCAGCTCCTCCAAGTGGATAGTCTATCTCAAGTGCATACTTGGTGTGCAGCCTTCTGGGTCTCTGAGGAGGTTTAAGTGGGGTGCTGACTGTGTAACCCAGGGGCTTTCTTCTCCCAGAGCTGGCAGGTATGGTGGGATTGTAGGGGCAGGACTGCAGAGTTTGTTCTTGAGTTTCTAGTATCACTTCCTTGTTCAGGAGTCATTATCCACCTCAGTTCTTAAGCACTGGATCTCACCATTGATCCTACAACATTCCTGCCTCAAAAATTATTCTCTGCTTTAGAATTACACAAGTTAGAAAGACCTGAGGTATGATGGCCACTGCTGCTCTCCTATTCAATGTCCATTCTGCCAACATCCAGAGCAACAGGCCTGTATTTTATTTGAAGTCCTGTTATTCTCAGTCAAAATGATTTATTCTCTGCTACCCTGAAAAGAGAGTTGCCAAACAACACAAGAAGGTCATTAGGTGAATTTTCTGTGCAATTTATTTAAAAATGATGGGTGGACCTGAGAGGTAAGTCTTTCCTCCTTCTGTTTTCTTCTTTCAGGGAGTACAGATGTTTGAGCCACAGCAGCTACATTGTGACCATGAGGCACCCTGAACTAGGTGGCCATATGCTAAGGATCTTAGAACAGAAAAGATCAAGTATTTCATGATTATTTTGACACAAGAAACCAATAAAACCTCAATCCATCTAAATCACTGTCCTTCTGGGTCTCATTAGTTGCCACTCTTAACTGCATACAAAGTTTACTTGCAGAGGCAGATCAACTTTCCCTAGTGACCTGGCATGCATGGATGGTTTAAATTCAAACAAACAGCATTCTCTGTCATTTTAAATTAAGGTAAATCATTTAAATGTTATGATTTCAAGGTTGTGATACATAAGGAGAGGAGGTCTCTATACAAATATGACATAAGGAGTTAATTGGTATAAATTTAAATTTTAAAATAAATGAATTTAAGTAAATATGGGTGGATCTCTTCATTTGCACTCCTTAAAAAGTCTCCAAATATTCTTCGAGTTTAAGAAGATCTTGTCCCAAGATCTGGATTCCTCTCTTCTGATGAATCCCACTAGTTGGAGTCAAGAAGGAAAATGAAGTGAGAAGAACTCTGAATGAGGAGCTCAGGCCTTGGCTTCAGGTGAGAGTAGGAATGCAAACAGTACTTTTCTTCATTTTCAAACATTTTCCCGCTCAGGACATGACCCAGCATCTTTGGACTTCTCAAGGTTTCCTGACCCAGAGTGAGACCAGAAAGGAGAAACTGCCAACCAACTCTGAGAGGCTGTTGTGGTAGACAGTGCTCCCTGAGGTGCCCAGGTGAGCAAGGCAGAGCTGGGAGGAAACCCTGCTGATGAGATTTCCAACTCCACCAGGTGCAGCTGCAGCCAGAACCCATCTCAGGTCAGGGTGTCAGTATCCCCTGTAGCTGGCCTGATCACACACTTGTAGCCCCTCATCTGGTCTCTCTGTGCAATGGGCCCCTGGGGTCAGCAGAGAAGCTAAGGAGCACCTGTTGTTTGAAGGAGCACAATAACCTAAAGTTCACAGGATCTTTCTATGTAGAGGACGGATGTCAAAAGAGCTGACTTAGGTCATTGAAGCTATCTTTTTCCCTTCCAAAAGAATATTTATTTTAATTTTTTAATTGCAAATGGCATTTCTAGGATGCACATACCTGGGACCAAGGCCACACTTGGAGGAGACAGGCCAAGACATTGACTCATGGGTAACAGAGGACAACAATGATGCTCAGGAGAACAAAGTCACACTGTTGGGTCTACATCAGTGATGGAGATACTATTTGTATTGTTATTGTTACCAACATCAGGCATCTACTATATACCAGGTATATTGTCAAACACCTCCCTGCATTATTTTGCCCCAAAGAGGAAGTGGATTTTCCCAATATTAGGGGGTCAGTCCAGCCTGTTTAAGCACCAAAGTAACTGGGGCATTCAAGGTGAAGGTTGAATGACCTTTAACACCCCTTACAAAAGAACTGGACTCACCTGGAATCATTTATTAACTTTGGGTCTCTTCTGATAGACCATGAGCCACAAAAGGGCAGAGACTAAGCCTGGTTGATTCACCCTTAATCCCCTGCTTAACACAATTCCTGGCACATATATTAACTCATGATTCTGAGCTCATCCTGTAGTCTGAATCAATGCGGGAATGAATGAAAGCCAGCCTCACATAAATAAGTTTTAGTAGCACAGGAAAATCCTGACTATTGCCAGACCAACCCTAAATTACATCATTCATAAGACAAAAAAATCCAAGATGGTGCATGGGCTGAGTTCGACTCAGTCTCTGCTCAACAGTCTACCAGGTGGAAGACCTGGGCCATGGAACCAAGTCTCAGTTTCCTTCCCTACAAACCAGATGATGACTGAGCTTCCAGGGAGGAAAAATGTGGAAATTGAAGAAGATGTGCATAAAGTCCTCTTAGCTCTTGACATCCAGTGTGACACTATGAGCTGTGGTTATCATAGCTGATTCAGGTTGCAAATTATTGCTAAAGTGGATTGTGATTCCTGGAGAGGAATTTTTTGACCCAATTCAGATTTTCAGTTCTCTATTCAACTTTACCTTGCCAGCCTCAGGCCATTGTCTAATCACCAGAGATCCTCTGGCTCCCTGCTTCTGTCACCTGTCATCAACCTGACCACCAGTCATGTAGGCATTTGGTCCCAGGTGCCTTATGTTCCTCTCCGAGTTATCAAAGTAAATGTCTAGAAGTCCATAGCCAAGGCAGAGCCCCCTGTGTCCTTCTGATGATATGACTACATTTCCATTAAGACATAAATAGTTGTGATAAACAAGTTTGGTGAAATGGAATTGGCCTCACATTTCAAGTAAAGGAGGGGGGCCATATTTGACTGGAAATTCCCCAGACAGTTCCGAATAATTGTCGCTCTTTGATCATATCACTCATGGGCCAGGTATGGTGCTAATTGTTCCACGTACTTTCAAATCTCCTGTGAAGTGGCTTCTGCTTTTATCCCTGTTTTAAGGATGATAAGCTGATGCTCACAGAGCCCAAAGTCACTTAGGAAGTGGTGCATTAGGATCTGAACACAGTTCTGTTAAGTGGAAACATTTTATGTTTTTTCATGTCTGAGCCAAAGATATTCCATGTGTCACCCCCACCCTGTCTCCTCCACTATGGGGCCCACAAATCTGGAGCTTGAAAGTTGGGCTTCTAGAATCACCCACAGCCACCTGGGGAGCCCTCTCTCCTTGCACAGTGACAACCTAGGGAAGCTTGGTCTTTCCCAGCCCTTTGACTTCCTGGTTTCAATAAAAGGCTGCTCATGTGGGTGAAATGACACTCCCCTCTGGGGACCTGTAGGGCAATTTGTTTTGGTTGTGTTCAAAGCCAAGCTCAGAAATGAAGACCTGATTTTCTATCCTGGAGTGACTCAGAGTATCAGAGAAAAAATGAGAGGCTTGAGGAGTGGACATGGAGCCCTGGGCATGTGCAGATGTGTCAGGTCAGGATGTCCACCACTGTGTTTACCAAAGATGAGAATATAGAGGCAGCCAGCGACCTTGACCTGTGTGGGGCTGTTTTCACAGCAGCCATTGTTTTGTGACTACTTAAAACCATTTACAACAATTTAGCTCTTCTGTTTATTCATTTGTTTTGCAAATATTTATTGACCACCTACTATGTGAAGGACACTAAAATCCTATTCGATACTATAGAAAAGAGGGTTGTGGTGTTGGGTCCTGGCTGTAATGACCCTGTCAATCAAAGCAGCTCACCAATCCTTTGCAGAGGTAAAGACCAGGCAGACACCCATCACAGAACCTCTTAGCATGAAAACGGTAAATTTTAAGATCCGGGGAAATTCATATGTTGAAATGGTGAGTGATACAGCAGGCAACACAATTTCTCAAAGCTTAATTCAACTTTATTCCAAATATATATGTCCATGCATATAAAGAAAAAGATGGGAGGAAATTCTTAAAAATGTCAATGGTAGTTATCAGTGAGTTGTGGGAATTAAATATTCTTTTTCACTTTCATGCAAGGCTCAGATTCTCAAACACAAGTAGGTATTAGTTTCATTTTATAGGTTGATATATATTTTAGTTATCAAAGTAATTCATGCTCATCACATAGCTTGAAGTTTCCTAACTCCCCTCTTCTCATCTTCAAACCCTAGTGTTTAAAAGTAAGATAAGCAGCATTCAGGTTTCACACTCAGGGATCATTTTTATTTATCTCTGATATGAATCTTGCTTGTAATCTTGGTTGGTTTCTTAAATAAAATATAAACTCACCCTCACAGGTGTGAGCACACGCTCATGCACATTTGCTTCCCCCTCTCCAAGGAATCTACACATGCAAGATTTCACCAAGTTTCAGATCAAAATACTAAGGAAAAATAAATCATATTGAACATGTAAAGGCTTTTTTAGCCTTGTCATTGTACTAAGCATTGTAAATCACCTAATCTATATTATGATAGTGAAAATTTAGGATATGGGAAGAAGTGCATAGGTTGTATGCTGTGCCATTTTATATTAGGAGCTTGAGCAACCAAGTTTTGGTGTCTGTGAGGAACGGTGTCCTGGACACACACACACACACTTGCACATATATGAGCTTTCTGCAACTTTCCTTGAAGAACTCCTTTTGGCCATCTTTTCAAGGCAGGATTGTGGATTCACCCCATCATTGCTCACTGCTGGAAAGTATTCCAAATTATGCAACTAGCACAAGCGGTCATTAATTTGGTATTGAAACAAGTATCAAGTTTGAATGACTGGAAGAACAAGGCTAAAAACTCTTACCATAGCCAGGCATGGTGCTGCATGCCTATAATCCCAATGGCTCAAGAGTCTGAGGCTGGAGGATCACGAATTTAAAGCCAGCCTCACCAATTTAGCAAGGCCCTAAGCAACTTGGCAAGACCCTTTCTCTAAATTTTAAAAGAGGGGGAAGCTTGGGGTGTGGATCAGGGATTAAGCAGCCCTGAATTCAATCCCTGGTACAAAAAAACAAAACCAACAGGAGCTGAGGCCTGATTCCGCGCCCGCCATGGCCGACAAAATGGACATGTCTCTGGGCGACATCATTAAGCGCAACCGGAGCCAGCGAGGCAGCCATGGCAGAGCAGGGCGGGCTCCCAGGGCGGCAGTGGCAGAGGGGCAGGCGGCTGCATGGGTAAATGGTGGAGGTGGACTCCAATGGCAGCTTCGGGTGGTGCCGGCGTGAAGACGCGAGCGAAGCTGCCAGTGTCAAATCTGGATTTCCGAGCGTCAGAGGCTGAACTTCAGGAACTCTTTGCTGAATTTGGAATGCTGAAGAAGGTGGCTGTGCACTATGATCACTCTGGCTGCAGCTTAGGGACAGCAGGAGTGCACTTTGAATGGAAAGCAGATGTCCTGAAGGCTATGAAACAGTACAATGTATCCCTTTGGATGGCGGCCCCATGAACATCCAGCTCCTCAGGTCACAGACCGCACAAATCAGAGACCTGCACAGAGCATAAACAGAGGGGAGTGGCTAGAAACTGTGGCCCTAGAGGTTTAGGAATTGGTGGCACTCAGAGAGGGACCCATGGAGGTAGCTGAGGAAGAGGCAGAGGTACGGGCAGGAACTCAAAGCAGCAGTTCTCTGCGGAGGAGCTGGACGCGCAGCTGGATGCCTATAATGCCAGGATGGACACCAGTAAAGCAGCTAAACAAACTGAGCAAACAAGCTGGACAGGACCCAGACATTTCATCCCTGCTCCCTGGTGGGAGGGGTGGCAACTGGATTGTGCAGCCAATGACGGATTTGTTTCTTTTATGTTTTAAAATAGGATTTAAAAACTAAAAAAAAAAAAAAAGCAACCAACTAAACAAAAAACCTCATACCATACCAGTGTTCCATGGGCCCATTTTACAGATGGGGAAACTGAGGCTTGAGGTGGACATCTCTTAGCCAAGGGAGGGGCATTCAGAAGAGAGGGACCAGGTAAGAAGAACCACAGAATAGAAACTCCAGGGGTTGAGGGGAACAGAAAGATGCTTCCTGACCAGCAGGGGCTTCATGGCAGGAGGGGAGAACTGGCAGGAAGAAGAGACTACACTGGGAAGACCCCTACATATCAAGCCCAGTTCCAGACCTCCACTCTGCACCTGATTGGGATCATGAAACATCTGACAAACACAATACATTTTCCTGACATGTTAATTAACTTTTTAGGGTTAATTATTTTTAACTAAAGATTTTCAGTCCTTTTTATTATTTAGAGATAGTGTTTCACTGTGTTGCTTATGGCCTCATTAAGTTGCTGAGGCTGGCTTTGAACTTGAAATTCTCCTGCTTCAGCCTCCTGAGCCACTGGGATTATAGGTGTGTGCCAATGCACCTGGCAAGATTTTCAGTTTTACAGATGGCTAAGAGCATAGTCTCTGAAGTCACCACCTGGGTTCAAATCTTGATTCAAATTGCTGGCAGTGTGACATTGTTCAAGTTACTTGATCTCTTTCACTTCTGTAGATTCTTCTGGTAAATTTATGTAATTACAGAAAAACCTGTACACGAGCACTCATAGCAACTTATTTGTAAAAGTCCCAAATTGGAAATAACCAGCAGTCCTTCAACTAGTGAGAGGACAAACTGTGGTATATTCATATAGTGGAATACTACTCAGCCAGAAAAAGGAATGAGCTATTGACAACTGCAACCACTTGGTTGAATCTCAAGTGTATTATGTTGAGTGAAAAAGATTGCCCTTCAAGGCTACATAGTAGGTGAATCCATGTCTATAACTTTCTTAAAGTGACCAAATTATGGTGACAGGGATTAGATTACTGCTTTTCAGTTATTATAGTTGAAAGGAGGTAAATCCATTGTGTGGTAACCCAAGGGAATTTCAGTGTGAAAATGAAAAAATTATATAATCTGATATGGTAGCATTGTTCTTATCTAAACATAGAATTATTTTTCTAAAAAAAAGTGCATATTCATAATGATAAAATCTGCATAAGGTATGTGGCATTGTACCAAAGTCTATTTCCTAACATTGACAATGTGCTATAGCCATCCTGGGTGGACACTGAGAGTGAGGCAAAGGAGGACTCTGCTCTTTATTCAACTTTCTTATGTGCCTCCAACCATTTCAAACTACCAAGTTATTTTTAAAACAGAGGTAGTCATGGCCCTTGACTTGCCATGCCATGAGATCATTTGCATCAAGGAAACTGCACCTTGGCTAAATTTTAGCCAATGTTACTGTTCATCTTTGGAAAGGGGGCAAGGTAAGAGGAGCTGACAAAATTTCCTGATGGATACACAGGCTGAGAGTGAATTCAGATTTAATCTTGAGAGAGAGAGAGGGAGGGGAAGAGAGAGATAGAAAGAGAGAAAGAAAGAGGAAAGAAAGAAAGAAAGAAAGAAGAAAGAAAGAGAAAGATAGAAGAAAGAAAGAAAGAAAGAAAGAAAGAAAGAAAAAGATAGATAGAGAAAGAAAGAGAAAGAAGAAAGAAAGAAAGAAAGAAAGAAAGAAAGAAAGAAAGAGAAAAAGAAAAAGAAGAAAGAAAGAAAGAAAGAAAGAAAGAAAGAAAGAAAGAAAGAAAGAAAAGAAAGAAAGCAAGAAATAGAAAGAAAGAAGAAAGAAAGAAAGAAAGAAAAAGAAGGAAAGGAGGAAGGAAAGGATGAAGGAAGGAAGGAAGGGAGGGAGGTCTCTGGTTTGTACATGAGTCTGCACATCCCTGTCAAACAACTCCTCCAAATGCTTCGCAAGTTGCTTGTGCAATGTCTGTTAATTCTATGATGTCAAAGCCCCGCTTTCAAAGCCTGTGAAAACACTGCTGTGTCTTTCTGACTTCTCCTTAGTTGGTAGTCTCCCTTGGAATCACTGTGTTAATTAGAAACATGCTGCTCATATTATCAACTCTTGGTGTAACCACTTCTATAAATTCAGCATTAGTGTTGAAGCCATCTGGAGTTGAAGGATGAAATCGTCGGCTGCCCCAAGACAGCCAATCCCCACAGAAAAAGCCCAGAGAGTGAGACTCTGAAGTTGGGGATGTTTGACATCCACACAGACACATGATAAGCAGATGACTAACCTCTGGGTTTGAAGGAATGGTAGGTCCCAGGAGGAAAGCACAGCTCCAAGAGCAGGGGAGAGGGGAGAACGTGCCCAGTGGGCACTGTGGGGATTTTTTCAGAAAAGATTCTACACCATGGATTGGGGAGGTGCCTGGAAGGAAGCCAGGGGTCTGAGGAGGTTGGGGAGAAGGGTGTCCACAGGATGGAGTGGGGTACCTGGACAAAAGAAAGCCCTTTCTTTGGTAGTGCTTGGTTGTTATTGACTGGTGACGTTGAGAGTGACAGTCCAGGTAATCTTCAGAAGATGTTGTAGATGGAGGCATCACCATCAGTCTGGTACTTACCTTGTGTCATGCGGTCCAGCAGATGAAGGCAGAGCTCTGCCCTTGTCCTTGAGCTCCCTGCTGGCAGTCTTGCTTGGGAGTGCTTCCATTTGCCCGCTGAGTCCCTCCTATGTACTGAGCCAGGTGCTATAGACACCCCAGTGAAGAAACAGCATGTGGGTCCTCTTCTCACAGGCTTTGGGCAAGGATAAAGTCAGATGCTGGTTATGGAATTATGTTGCAACATGAGAAGAAAGTACAACAGATTGGGAAATCAGAGAAGGTTCCTTCAAGAAGGTGATATTGAAGTGATGCCCAGAAGATGAGACAGAGGTGGCTTAGAGAGGGATTCCAGGCAGATGGAGAGACTACTGAGGCTGCAGGAAGGGAGTCTGTATGAAGGATGGGGAGGGGTAAGCCCAGGGAATGAAGAGATTGGAAGGGCCAGGCCACACATGGAATTTCAAGGCCAAGACACCCAGTGATGGCCTGTGCCTTTCAAAGCCAACCAACATGGCAGCCTGGGTCTGCCTTGCTCTGCTCCACCATTATCCCTGAAGTCCAGGGTGTAGAAAGACCTGGCTGGATGGAGATTATTCTTCAAGAGTAAAGCAACAGATGGCACCTGAATCTCCTAATAAAGCTGCCACCTCTTTTGCATGGAAGTCAGTCTCCCCAGGCCCCAGCAGAAGGAGAAGCAGAGCAGCCATGCCATTCCTTCTCCCCCTGCCAGCCCTTGCCTCCTCCACTACTCCTTCCACATCCTTCCCACCTTGGCCAACTCTTTCCAAGTATCTTTCTTCCCAGACATATGAGTTGAGCAAAATAGCCCCACTCCTTGACCTTGACACTGAAATAATAACCCCAAGAAACACACACTTTTTTGGAGAGCATTTCAGAGCCTCGCACTGCCTTTGAACATGTCAAAGCTGGGTTCACTAAAATAATAATATTTGGGAACTTGAGTTTCTCCACTATCAAATGCCTTCCATAAGAGTATCAGGCTCCACCCATCCCTAACCCAAAAAACTGGGCCATGATCTAATGTGGCCTAAAATCCAGAGTGAAGTAACTTGGTATTGTACTTTTTCTTTACTTTTTTTTCTTTATTAGATACAGATGATTTCCTGAGTCTCAAAGGTCTGAAGCAGCTGGGTGCAAATTCCTGGAGATAGCTGTCATGCATGGGGTTGCAGTTACAGTTGCATTTGAGAGAAGATGGGAGCAACAAGGCCAGAGGCTTCTGTGAGGGTGTGAAAAGTGGACTTGGTGGACTTGGTGCCCACTGAGACCCCAGTATCTAGCAGAAAGTCAAGAAGGCAGGCTGGGGCTTTGGCTCAGTGGTAGAATGCTTGCCTAGCATATGCAAGGCACTGGGTTCAATTCTCAACACCACATACAAATAAATGAATAAAATAAAAGTCCATCAACAACTGAAAAAAAAAAGGAAAGACAAGAAGGCTCCAGTGCAGCCTTCTGGCCATCTGCCCAGGACCACGTGGTTGCTTCTGCACCATAACTGGGCATTTGTGGGAAGAAATTGAAATCTTACCCCAGTTCATGGTGGACACATCCCTGGGCTCTAGAATATGGAGACTCTGGGCTCCCTCTGGGGTTCTTATGCTTATCAGCTGTGTAACTGCATCAAAAATCCTGCTTCTCTGATCTCAACTGCTCATTTATAAAATGGTCAAACTAGGACTCTGGCTCAGGGGTTAGCTCAGCTAACATTGTTCGCTCAGAAACTGCATGACAGGAGTGAGAGCCCCAATCTTGATTCCATGATGGCTGTCCACTGCTGCACCTGGAGGGGCACTGGGAATTTCTACTAAGTGGCAATAGAAGGAGGAGGCTCTGAAGTGGGTGGGGAAATTTTGTTGTTGTTGTTTCTTCATTGCAGTTCTGGGAATGGAACCTAGATCCTCACACATGCTAGGCAAGCACTCTGCCACTGAGCTGCACTCCCAGCCTTTGGGATTGGAGGAGAAACTGGACACCTGCAGATAAGCTCACCTGGCCTTTCACATCTGTCCTGCACAGGGCTGGCCTCCTACTGTTAGAAACATTTCATTTTTCTGCCTCCAAGAGCACCCTACAAATTTCAATCCCCCATATTAGAGGTGAAGGAATGTTCAGGGAACATTAATCAGTACCCTAAAAAACTGACATCATCCAATCTTTAGAACAGTCCAAGGAAGCAAGAACCATGTGTATCTCCATGATAAGGAAACTGATTTCCAGAGAGTTTTCATCCTTCAACTAAAGCCACATAGCTATTGAACACTGGAGGGCCAGGAAATAGAGCAGATAATTCCAGTGGCCCTGGTCTGACCACTAACCTCCCCTCCCTCCCCCAGCCCCCAGATGGCTCTTAATCCCACAGCCTACATTGGGTATTTTATAGAAGGGACTGCTCACTCTCCAGCTTTGGAGCTAGACTCAGGGTGTCATTCTTGCTCTGACCATTCTTTGCTGTGTGTTCCTGGGCAAGTTTCTTTCTCTTCCTGAGTCTCTCATCTCAAAAATGGAGATAAAAACAGTAACACCCATTCTTTGGTAGCTGGGCTCCATGAGAGAAAGATAAAGCACTAGACATCAGGACATAACTCTAACTATTATCTAAATAGCAATGCTCTTTTCTTCTCTCCCCAGGACCTGCAGATACCATTCATGGTCCAACCATGTAGAGTGAGTGTCTTTGTCCAATGCAATGCAATTACCTTCCTATCCTTTCCACTTTGAAGCCCAAGCTCAAATGCTAAATTATAACTGAGTGCTGGTCCTGACAGGCCTCACTTTTGGCCAGCCACCAGTGGCCTTTCAGCATGCTTTACAACCTCTCTACCTCTGCAATTAGTGCCCTGGACTTGTGGAATATGCTGGCTGGAAGGACCGGTGGTGTCCTTTTTTCTTGGTGGCACCCTTTCTCAGAATATAGATATCTGTCCTGGGTCATCCCTGGAGCCATGGAGCCATGGAGTGCTTCTCTGGATGGCCAAGAACCCTGTTTTGAGATCTGAGAGAGCAATGGCCTTGGAGCTTCTGGGTCAGAATTCATCCTGGGTTTTCAATATGGATGATAATTTTCATGTTGTGAATCTGTTGGAATGTTGGGATTGTTTCATCACAGGATGCTTTTAAACTTAAGTAACTTGCCTAGAGATGCTACATGGGCATGGTTGGTGCTCAATGCTCACAGTTCCCATGACCAAGAATCCTATAGCTGGCTGTTGTCAATATCTGGGCCCTCTCTGGCCCTTGGGGTGCATAGCTCCTAAACAGTGCTTATGCCACAGATGTTGAGGAGTTGGAGGATAAATAGCCCAGCTCCTGCCCCCCTGGAGAGTGGTCTGCAGGGCCCTACATGGCCTCCCAGAGTCTGATTTCCCAGTGCCCATGGTGGCTGGTGCTCACTGACCCACTGTGCTAGGGCTTCCTGGGTTTACCTGTCAAAGAAACCCCTGCACCAAGTACTCTACAGCTCTGCTCTTGGGAGATCAAACCCAAATGAATACACATGTCTAACAGCAAGTGAATATCATGGCTCACAGTTCCAGTGCAGTTTCTATGTGCTAGCAGGCACTCTACCTCCTGCTTTTTATGGATCAAGTCATTTAAAGATTACAAATGTCCTATTTAGAAGAAGCAACTATTATCATATCCATTTTATAGGCAAGGAGATGTGGGCTCAGAGGGGCTAGAAACTTGTTGAAGATCACATCCAGGAAGTGTCAGAGTGTTTCTGT
Source organism: Glaucomys volans (assembly GCA_020662805.1). NCBI lineage: Eukaryota > Metazoa > Chordata > Mammalia > Rodentia > Sciuridae > Glaucomys > Glaucomys volans. The sequence goes on from JAJEJO010051306.1 coordinate 27,496, forward strand.
TGGTGGCAGGAGTGAATATCTGGACTCCACATAATGCGTAACATTAATTCCCCAGTATTAATGATATAATTAACATCCACTAGTTAATATTAATATTTAAGGTCTAGTCTCCTTGTTCTTACTCAAATAGAAGTGGCTCACAGGTTCCTGTCACCTTCTATGGGGTCAGGCACAGCATGAAGAATGGGTACACATCATCCACACATTGTCTCAACAACTAGGGTGGCCAGATCAAATATAGGATACTCCCACTATATGTGAATTCCAGAGAAACAAAGAATAATTTTTAGGATTAATATATCCCAAAGATTGCATGGGCTACACTTATACTAAAAATGCTATTTGTTTATCTGAATCTCAAATCTTACCAGGTAGCCTGTGTTTTCATTTGATAAATCTAGTAATCATAACAGCAGCTCATCTAAGAGCTGACAAAGACACAAAGAGTGGGAATTTCTGGATTTATTCACCCATGGCTGGAAGAGACAGGCTGCAGCCCCTTAGGTGCTCTCTGGATTCAGTGCTTTCTTTCTGGCTCTCACACACACTGTGGGCCCCGCTCACAACCTGGTTGGGTTCCCTGAGTCCCAACTGTGGAGAAAACAGGACCCAAGTCAAGGCCAGCTGGTCTCAGGCATTCCTGCAGGAAGCAAACACACAGAAATGGAAAGGGGGAGAGAGAATCCACCAGTGATGTCATGTTTTCCTGGTGGCCAGGTCTTCTGCCTCAGGTGAACTGAGTTCTGAGACCCCACCAGCAAAGCCAGAGGGGCAGTAACCAAAGACTCTCCACACACATCCTGAGGAATGAACTGGCACTTTCAGATCTGAGCACTGGCCTGGCTGTCCTCATCTGAAAACATCCAAGGCCAACTCCAAGATCAAGGACAAAAATGGGGTGAAGCTAGAGATGCAATTTGGGGCTCCTGGGTCACCCTCCCCAGTCACACCTGATTTCCATCCCCAGGCTGAATTCCCACCAGTTCCCACAGCAGCCTTGCCTGGGCTCCAAAGTCACTCCCTCATGCACACAGACTTTCCTCCTCCCTCAGTGAACCTGTCCCCAAGGCAGAGACGTGAGCAGTCAGACCACAACATTGGTCTGCAGCCCTGCTTGGCACATTCTAACAGCAAGGCCCAAAGAGAAGAACAGGTTTCCCTGGACTGGAAATTAGGACACTTGACTCAAAGCCAGAATCTCCAAAAGCTCCATCTGTTTAACAGGGTGACATTACTAATGTTGGGTCCTGCAGGGGACCTGAGGGAAGCCACTTAACTTCTCTGAGGCTCCTTTGGATGGCATTATATGGAGGGAAAGAACAAGGCCCAACACTTTGTGCCAAAATTTCCTCTTCCTCTCCCTCCCCTTCCTTCCTTCTTTCCTTTCTCTCCTTTCCTTCCTTCCTTCTTTCCTTCAACCAAGAATGTCTCTGAGTATCTCTGTGCTATGGGAGCTAGGACCTAAGCACACAGAAGGAACTATCTCTAGCCAAGTTCTCAAGGACCTCTCAATGCAGGCCAAGAGGCAGACAAGCAGACTGATACAAATAACCTCCAAGTAGACTTATTTGAAGAAGAGGGGCCTACGGGACCCAGGGACTACAAAGGAGAAGCACCCCACTCATCCTGTGGACAGGATGGAATTTCCTGGGAATCACTGGACTGAGACCTGAAAACTGAACAGGAAGAATCTGGGTAAAAAGTGGGGGTAGGGAGCATTTCATGGTTCTGGGACAGTCTGTACAAAGACTCAGGATAGCCAAGGACACTCAAAGACACACACAGAGTTCAGGGAGGCTTGAGAATGAAGGAGGAGGTCAGAAAGGGATGGAATGGAGAGGAGCTGATTCCCCAGAGGCCTCTCTGGCTTCACTGAGCTTCTGCTCTCTTGACCTGGATAGGACTAGGACAGAAGCACTGGCCTGTGGACCCCCAGACTGAGATCTCCATGCTAGACCAGCTCTAGAAGGTACTCTGCACTAATTGTAAGGCTGTGGCTGAAAGAGGGGTGCAGGGAACCCCCAACCATACACAGCATGAGAGCAACAGTAGCCAAAGACATGGCCTTCCCTGTGGACTGCAAACTGATAGGAGAGAACATTGTAGAGGTGTCTGTTGTGAGGAAGAACCCCCAACCTCCTTGTCAGCCTCTACAGCTGGGACCCAGTACTGAAAACCAAACAAAACACTCTGATTTCCCTCATTGGTTTTAGGCAGAATCCTGGTCTTCTTCCCCTGCTGACTCATACCACCTGCCCAGAACAATAACCATCAACCTCTACCAGGCAATGCTGCACTGTGATGCTCCCAGCCACAGCCTTGGACATATTTCTAAGCTCTATTTACAGGTGAGGGAATGGGGATTCAGAGAAGTGAAGCCATTTGCCTGGGATCACACAGAACATGGTTTAACAGGAATTAAAAGCCAAAGGCAGCTGATCCACCGGTGGTTCTTGGTTCATGAATCCTGAAGTGGCTTTTTACCTTTGGCAATCTCAGGTATGGGAAGGAGGGGTTTAAAGATACCTAAGTGGTTTTGAAGATGGAATGCAAAAAAAATTTCTTCCTCCCGAAGGAGGAAGAACTTCACCTCCCTATGAACCATGTTCATGGCTTTAAGATACTCTCTTGATTACCAGCAAAAAGGAGATGAATCTGAGTTGCAGGTATACCTGGGTTCCAGGTGTCATGACCCCTGGGTGATGGGAAACCCAAAAGAAGTCCTGCACACATGCACACACTCTCAACTACAACAGGTGCAGCACACTTTAGGTCTACGAAGCAACCACATTCATGTGGGTTCCTATAAGTGGATTACCAACCATGTCCCTGTTTCCAAGGAGAGGAAATTGAGAATCAGCAAAAGCAAGGATCTAAGTGGTGAAATCAGCACAGCCACGATTCAGCACCAGGGTCTCCTGAAGTGACCCCAGCCCATCAGAGTGAGGACAGTCAGGGCTATTGTCCTCACCTTGGGAGACCTGTGGCCACCTCCTCACCAGAATCCCAGGAGGGGTTGTGGGGATGGGAAGGACATTGAAATGAGATGGATATTATTGCCCTATACACATGCATGTTTACACTACATGTGTGACTCTGCACCATGTACAGCCAGAGTGTATTATGCAGTCATGTAAAACTAAATAGAACAGATTTTAAAAAATATCCAGGAGAGAGAAATCTACAGAGAGAAAGCAGATGGGGGCTTGCCTCATACTTTGAAGATAGTGGGCAATGGGAAATGACTACCAAAGGGTATGGGGTTTCTTTATGTTGTGGATGAAAATGTTCTAAATTGATAGTGGTGATGATTGTGCATTTTGAGTCCACAAAAATTCTCTGAATTGTGTACTCTGGGCGGAGTGCAGCTGGGAAGACGGGGGAGTCACCTGGAGGCCCACGCCACTGTGGTCCTCCACGCGCTGAAGAGAATGCTCTTCTGGTTTGCAGCGTGCTCTCTAGAAAGCGACGGGTGCCCGGTGGAGCCAAAAGTAGCGCTCCTGGGTGAGTGCCCGATGGAGTTGACTGGCATGAGCTCCCCTGCTGGGGCGGGGGTGAAGTAATGGGCGAGAGGCCACAACCTGTCTCTTCTCTGACTTCGCCCCTCTGGGATGACTCGCTGTTGCTGGCGGCTTCAGTGAAGGGGTCTTTGAGATGCCTCCCTGCCCACTAGTGTCTCCTTTTCCACCAATAGACAGGGCCTACCCAGGGCCTCGGGGCTGTGCGCCACCCAGCAAGGTGTCACTATATATATGATATATATATAAAACATACATGAGATATATGTGTATATATGTGTATATGTTACATAGCACTACACATAAATAACATTATTACATTATATATATATCATATATGTAGATATATATGTATATATAACAGATAAAGCTGAATCAGGAGCTTCCATCTTTCAATACACTGTAACAAGAAAGAAAAAGAATGAGATCTATACCTAACACACACACACACACACACACACACACACACACACAAATATGGCAATTTAAAATATGAAAACTATGAGCATGAAGTGAAATAAATTAGGAGAGAATGTTTAGTATACAGAATTGAGATATAAATAAATGTGATATTTATAAACCACTAATATAATCAATTAAAAATTTAAAAGAATAAAAGAAACAAAATTCAAAAAAGCTGAATAAATATGAAAAGTTCAAATTAATATGAAATATTGTTCAAAGTTAAAAACCAAAAATCTTAACAAATTATATGAAACAAACAATTTGGATAAAAGTAACACAAGAAGAGATAACTCAAATTGAAAAGTTACAGGAACAAATAGGGGAAATGTATCCAGTGAAGATTTGAAGAATGAAGAGGGCACCTGTCCTTGATAATGTTGTCATAGGATTTTCAATATCAAATGAAGCCCCAATTCAATCTGTGAGGCAGATGTGGTCATTTCCCATAATTGTAAAAATAAACTTTAATCCACAAAAAAGTTAAAATTTTTGAATTTTTGAAATTTTTTTTTTGGGTGCTGGGGATTGAACCAATGGCCTTGTGCTTGCAAGGCAAGCACTCTACCAACTGAGCTATATCCCTAGCACTCATGAAAATTTTTATCACTCTTGCATACTTGTCTTCATTTTATTCTATTTTTCCATTACTAGTATTATATATTTATGTTGCACTGCTGATGAATGTGCAACTATTTTATATTCTTTCTTTCATAGGTTGAATATTAAAATTGTCCTTGTTTATATTAGAGTTTCAAATTTTTCCTCATTGTACAAATTATATATTTTGGGATTGGGACTTTGGTTCAGTGTAGAACACTTGCCTAGCACATATGAGGCATGAGGTTCAATCCTCAGCACCACATAAAGATATAAATCAATAAAATAAAGGTATTGTGTCCATCTACAATAAAAAAATAAAATTATAAATGTTGATTGGAAATAACAGATAATGCATTGGATTATAAAGAAACTAAATATATAAATATATGTAATTCCACAAACTAGAGAAGAAAATGCATAAGTACATTTGGATTGGAATCTTGTTTTTTTATATTTTAATGTTTACATACAATTCATCTAACAAAAGTCACAATGTTCAAGTGGCCTCCTGGAGCGCCTCCTCTGCACCTAAAGTGGCAGCCGGGGGCCAGCATCCTCAGCCTTTGGCGGCTTTCCTGGGCCCAGCACTGCTCCACGCCCACGCTGCGGCTCCTCTTGCTGGGATCCCCCAGCTGGCTTTCGCTGCTCCCTGGCAGGCAGAAAACCCAAGCCAAGAAGGCAAATGCGGAGGGAGGTGATCAAGGCACCAGCAGGACAACTGGGCATGCTCAGAAACCGGTCAGGTTTGGGTCTCAAACAGGCAGCTTGTGCATTACAGCTGGGCTTCCAGGGCTAGGAGGAAAGGGGAAAGGAGGAAGGGGAGGAGGAGCGGGCCTGCAGTAGCCAGGGCCACCACCACCACGGAGAGGAGGGAGGGGTTCCTGGGTTGCTTCAAGCCCTCCTATCTCTTGTAGTGTCTTCTGTGTGCCAGGACAGCGGCTCCCTGAAGTCAGCCAAGAGGCAGAAGATGGTGAACCAGATGACCCCTGCATTTTGAAGAGGTGGAGAGGACTGGCGTGAGAAGGCCACCTGGAGCTCAACTGCCAGGTAAGGCCTGTGCTTGCCACCCAGCGCTCAGCAAAGCCAGTGGCAGTGGTGGATGACCTAGTTTCTTGGTTTATCTCCTGGCTAAAAGAGGAAAATGTATTCTGTGCTAGTAGGAAATGTTTTTGTTAGAGAAGTTGAAAGAAGGAACTGTGGATGGAAAGAAAGAGGTTGTTCTGTCAATGTGGGGTTGGGGTGGTCTTAAAACTGGAGAAGGTCATCTATTGGAGAGGGAGTTGCAGCTCCTGGACTGCAGTGGGGAAATGCCTACTGCCAATTTCTTGTAAATGGGATGTGAATAAGGTGAGAGGTGGCCAGGAGAGCGCTGTGGTCACCCCTCCCAGCTTTCTTTCACTTTGGTTTTCTGTCCTTCTGATGCAGGATCCAAGTCATCAAGCATCAGGTCTGGCTGAGCTGCTGTGCTGTGGGGGGGGGGGCATGAAGGTGGGGCCCTCATTTGATTTTACTTGGTTTTTAGGAGAACAACTACACCATTCTCATAGACAAGCTGTTTGCTTGAAGTACCCTTAAGGGATGGAAGAAGTAAATGCTGCTCTTATAGTAACTCAAGTTAATGTAATTAGCCAGGGTGTACTTCTTTATTCACCCAATCAGTCTAGACTCACTTGGGGGCATTGCTGAATTGCACTGGATCTCCTCTCTGGAATCCTCTCCTGGCACAGCCTTCTGATTTCTGCTTGTTTTTAAAGGTGTAGGCTTGGAGGGTGAAAACTGACTGGAGCAGGAGATTCTGCCTATCTACTTGGTTAGGTGTGTGTTGGAATTTGATCTTGATCTGCTTGCTCATGCATCTCTGCAACTCTTATTACGTGAAAGTTGAAAGTGAAGAGAAAGCAAGGGCTTGGGTATTAAATCCCTATGGACAGATATCAAGCATACAAACCTTCCTTTGTGTACAAGTGTTGTATGAACCTGTTGGAAATCTGTGATGACATGTGCCCACTCTCCAATGCTGTGGATCATGTTTTCAGTGTGACTGGACAGATTCCCTTGAGAAAAGTGTATTCATCAGAACAATTGTGTTGTTAAGATACTGATTATTTCACTGTGTGCTTAGCACAGATCTTTCATTTCTCCCTTGGCTTCTGAAGTCTATCAAGACAAATAACCTCCCCCCTGCCCCATTTTAGCCTTTCTTCAGGGTTACTATTTGGAAAAAAAGACCAAATAATTATAGGTCATGAGATCATATATTCCATGAACCATTCATCATCTAATCCCTGTATTTGAAATGTTGCCTATATATTTGCTTTAAAGAGAGATCACCTGTGAGTATGTACTTTTCAAAAGGGGGAATGTGAAACCTAGAGCAGATACACACATGTAGACAGAATTATTGTGACCACATATAAGAAAATGAGTACACTCTGTTTCAAATACCATGGGATAGATGTGGTGTTGGGTGCACCCAGTTGTAATGGAAGCCAGTATTGCAAGATACACATGTGGTGTGTGGGCCATGCCTTCCCCTTCAGTGTGTGGTCTAATACAGGTGGTTCCCATTCCATTCTTCCAAAACTAAATAACCTTTCATTTTGTTTTATTTACATGGTTTGTCTCAATTAGCTGAATATATAATTAGTGATTGTTCTTTATTATAATTAATGATTGTGGAGCTATAAGGCATACTATTTTTGAAGGGGTTTCCATCTGGAGATATGTCTTTATCTTACAGAAAAATATCATATTGTAGGTCTGATTTAGATGGTTTCTGTGGGCTGTATGCTAGGAGATTTAGCATAATATGTAAATAGTGATGATGAAATTCAGTTGTTTTTCAGTAATGTTGGATAATAATGCAAATGGGTTTCATAGGTGAAAGGGATTCTGTGATGAATATACACATAAATTGCCTTTGGAATGAAAAATTAATATGAGACAAAAGGTTTCTTGGCAACAGAAACATGTGGAATTGGTTGTCATTTAGAGAAAGAGCAAGTGTTCTAAGAAGAGTTTTGTATTAAGCCCACATTAAACCTTATTTAGAAAATGTTGTTTTAAAGATTAGAAAAATAAGGTCTGGAGATATAGCTCAGTTGGTAGAGTGCCTGCCTTGCATGCACAAGGTCCTGGGTTCAATCCCCAGCACCACAAAAAATAAAAAAAGAAGAAAAACATTTTTAAAGATTAGAAAAATAGCGGGTGTGGTGGCACATGCCTGTAATCCCAGCACTTGGGAGGCTGAGGCAGGAGGATCGTGAGTTCAAAACCAGCCTCAGCAACTTAGCGAGGCCCTAAGCAACTCAGTGAGACCCTGTCTCTAAATAAAATCCAAAATAGGGCTGGGGATGTGGCTCAGTGCCCCTGGGTTCAATCCCCAGTACAAAAAAAAAAATTAGAAAAATATATGAATATGCATTTTCCTTTTTCTTCTTGGGGTGGGAGAACACTAAAATATCAGTTTATTTATTAAGATTACTTATGGGTACATGAGCATTCTTTAGGTTATTACCTTCCTGTTTCTTCCTTCTTAAGAATAGTGATTCTTAAGAATAGTGATTTATTTATTACAGAAAAGTTTTATTATTTCAAGCTAGAGTGAGCAAAAACATGAACTTCTTTTAAACATATTTTTGCTTTAAATTGCAACCTGTTGAAGATGAGCATGTAAAACAATGTGAAATTACCAGAACTAGAAGTTTGTATCCATCCTGATAAATAAGCAGAAAATTAAAGATGATTAAAAGTTAATTGACTTATGTATTTGTGCATTATAATGGAACTAATTTTCCACATTTTTACCTAAAATATCCTGTCATTTCTTGAGCCAACATGGTTTTCTTCCCCAAAAATGTGGTGACTTTGGTGGATTTACTTGCTCCCTCCTAAATGGCCTAGACATCTTGAGTGTAACTTTTAAGAGGCTGTATTTTGTTCGCAATGCAAGAAGTTTATGTGGAAAGCAGTTGTGGAGTAATGCCACTTCAGATAAGAGAGAACGAACTGTAAATAATTTAGAAGATGGGAACTCTGCTTGGTGTTCACAGATGCATCTATCCCTCAGTTATAGAATCTGATTTTAGATCATCATATATTATGACTAATTGCATTACCTTCCAAGCACTGTTTTAAAGGATGTGTAATTGGAAATGGATCTTTTATACAGTGCATTTGTTAGACTTTCCTTACAGAAGAGTATTTAATATGGCATATATGGTTCCACTACATAGTGAAGTAGCTTCATAATTGTTGAATGCAAGGTATGCTGTGTTTTCCTAGATAAGGGATCTGAAGTGCTCCATCAAACTTGTCATAAAGTTCTTTTGTTCTGGTGCAAGGCCTGTTCTAATTTTTAGCTTTATGGAACTGTTGGTTTAAGGACTTAGTGAATCACTGAAGTTAAAATGGAGATAAGCATAACAGAATTTCACTTTTTTCTATAAATTTTACAAGTTGCTCTCAATTACTTCATCCTGCACAGTTTAAGACTTAATTTAACCTGCTACTCTTGATTTTTCTATTTTCTGTCTTTTTTTGGTGGGGGGGACAGAGGTTTCAAAGAATGGTACACTAGAACATAACTAACTACTGGCTCCTAGGAAGGGAGGAGAGAGCCCCAGCCCCTGGTGCAGTGTGTGCCACTTTCCTTTGGGAGAATATGCCTGCCATTGCCAGTATGAAGCTCCTAAAGTGCCATCTCCAGTTTAGGAGGTAGGAGAAAATAGCACATCTGGTCATCCTGATCTGTACTGAGCTGGATCTAGCTCATCAGATTTCAGGAAAGATACATTTATCATAACTTCCTTTGATAAATAGGGCTGGGTGAACTAAATTCCCAAAGATTTCTGGAAAAACAGAGTTACTGCATGGAATGAAGTGTTTTAACAATCAACATTAAAAATAAGTCATTTCCTAATAGAAACACAAGAAACTGGAGAATATTTAAAATCTATTCTCTGTAATTTTCAAAAATATAATGTTATTATTAAGTATAATCACCATCTTATACAGCAAATCACCTGTACCCCTTCCTTTTGTCTAGCTGAAATTTTGTATCAATTTGTCAATAACTCTTCAGCTCCACAAGGCCACAGTCCCTGACCATCACCACATTGTGCACTTAAAATTGACTTGAGCAGTTGTAGCCAGCTATCTGTCCCCTGTGCCTCACTGCTTTCAAATTGGCCTCTGGCAGGCTAAGAAGGCAAATGTTGGTTACATTGATTATGTATTTGAAATGACATATTTTTCTTTCCTTTCCCAAAGGACAGACTTTACTACATCAATAAGAAAGGCCCCCTCGTGGAAACCTCAGACCGTGGCCAGCATGAAGTCTGGCAGAGAATTAAAAGAACAATTGAATAGTGGACTAGAAGTATACCTGGTCTGTGAATCAGTTTTTGTACTATGTATTAAAGGTAGACGTGTATCTTAAGACATCCCATCATGTAGTTATGGAGCAAGATACAAGGTTCATTTCAGATGTGTAGTATTGCTGACTGCAAAGAGCCAAAAGATGACCAAAGTTGATGTTAGACTTTAAAAGTCACAACCAATTATAAGACATGTCAGAAATGCTTTAATTTTCCCTCCTACACTATTCTCAATTTCACTTCTGCCACCCCATGCTCAAAGTCAAATTGTTTCTTTTTATTTTAAATTTTAAATTTTGTTCTTTCTCGTTATAGATGAAGTAGAGTCTGCTTTGACATATTAAAGTAAGCATGGAGTATATCATTTTTTATTTTAAAAAATTGGTTGTTTCAGTTACACAGGACAGTAGAATCCATTTTGATACAATTATATAAGAAAAGAACAAATGCTATTCTAATTAGTACCCCTTTCTTGTGGAGGTATATAATGATGGGGTTCTTGTGAAGTTTTCATATTTGTACATATGAAAATTATGTCAGATTCATTCTATTTTTTCTTTTCCTATACATCTTCCTTCTCTCCATTCCTAATCTGAAATTCTATGTCCTGCCCCCATATTGTGGGTTAGCTTCCACACATCAGAAAATATTTGACCTTTGGATTTTGGAGAATGGCTACTTTCACTTAGCATTAATCTCTAGGTCCATCAGTTTACTGGCAAATGTCATAAAGTCATTCTTTATGGCTAAGTAATACTCCATTGGGTATATATACAACATTTTCTTTCTTCATTCTTCTGTTGAAGGGCACCCCAGTTGGTTCCATAGCTAAGCTATTGATATTTGCACTGATGTTAGCATCAATGTGGCTCTGTCACTAGTATACTGATTTTAACTCCTTGGGATATATAGCAAGGAATGGGATAACTGCATCAAATGGTGGTTCCATTCTTAATTCTTCTGAGGGATTTCCATGCTGCTTTCCATAGTGGTTACACCAATTGACAGTCCCCAGAAATACATGAGTGTACCTTTATTCCCACATCCTCGCTGACATTTATTGTCATTTGTATTCTTGATAATTGCCATTCTTCCTGGAGTGAGGTAACATTTCCCTGTAGTTCTGATTTGCATTTCTCTAATTGCTAGAGATGTTTAATATTTTTTCATATATTTGTTGACCATTCAAATTTCTTCTTTGGATAGTGTCTATTAATTCCTTTGCCTATTAATTGATTGAGTTATTTGTTTTCTTCAGTGTTAATCTTTTTGAGTTCTTTGTATACTCTGGAAATTAATGCCTTCTGTGAGATGCGGGAGGCAAAGATTTTCTCTCTCTTCCCTCTCTTGATTGTTTCTTTCTCTGCAAAGACGCTTTTTAGTTTGATATCATCCCACGTATTGATTTTTTAAATTAGTTATTGTACTTCATGAGTCTTGAAGAAGTTGGTTTCTAAGTCAACTTGATGGAGTATGGGGCCTATATTTTCTTCCAGTGTGAGCAGGGTCTCTGGTCTAACACCTAGGTCTCTCATCCACATTGAGTTCAGGATTTTTTTGCAAAGGTAAGAGTTAGGGGTTAAATTTCATTCCACTATAAGTGGATTTCCAGTTTTTCCAGCACCATTTTTTAAAGATGCTATCTTTTCTCTAATGTATGTTTTTGCTACCTCTGTCCAGTCTGAGACAATTCTGTTTATGTGGTTTTTCTCTCTGTGCCTTCTATTTTACTCTATTGATCTTCTTGCCTGTTGTGGTGCCAATATCATGCTGGTTTTGTTACTATAACTGTAGTACAACTTAAGATCTGGTATTGTGATGCCTCTTGCTTTTCTTTGTTTTTGTTGAAGGTTTCTTTTAGTATTCTGGGCCAATTATTTTTCAAAATTAAATTCATAACTGATTTTTCTCTTTCTTTGCCATTGGAATTTGAATAGTAATTGCATTAAATCTTTATAGAGCTTTTTGTAGTGTGACCATTTGGTGAATATTAATTCTCCTTATCCATGCACTTAGGAGATCTTTCCATCTTCTAAGTTCTTCAACTTCTTTCTTTAGAGTTCTGTAGTTCTTATCAGAGAGGTCTTTCATCTTTTTTGTTAGATGGATTCCCAAGTATTTTTTGAGACTATTGTAAATAGGATAGATATCCTAATTTCACTTTCAGCTAATCCATCATTAATGTATGATAATGCAATGGATTCTTGGTATTTTGAAGAATTCCTTTATGAGTTGTAGAAGTTTTCTGATGGAGCTTTTTCTTCTTTTTTGTCATTTATTCTTTTTAGGTATGCATGACTATGGAGTATATATGACATATATTGACAGAGCATGTCATATTCTACTTGAGTTCCCAATCTTGTGATTGTGCATGATGAGTAGATTCATTGTGTTGCATTTACATATATTCCTATTCCTCTTCCTTTTAATCCCCTTTGTCTAATTGACTTAACTACTATTCTTTTCCCCTACTTTCTTGTGTGTCATCATTCATATATGAGAAATAACATTCAACCATTGTTTTTGTTTTTTGGGGATTGACTTATTTTACTTAGTATTATAGTCCATGCCAAGATCCATCCATTTACTGGCAAATATCAGAATGTCATTCTTTTTTATGGCTGAGTAATATTGCATTGTATTTATACCATATTTTCTTTTTCCTTTCATTTGATGAAGGGCACCTCGATTGATTCCATGGTGTAGCTATTGTGAATTGAGCTGCATCACTATAGCATGCTGATTTTTTTCAGTGATACCAGTGATTGAACCCAGGGGTTCTTAACCACTGAGTCATATCCCCAGCTACATTTTTTTAAATATTTGACTTACAGAGAGCATTGTTCAGTATTTCTTAGGGCCTCACTAAATTGTTGATACTGGCTTTGAACTTGTGATCCTCCTGCCTCTGCCTTCTAAGCTGCTGGGAGGGTATGCTGATCTTAACTCCTTTGGATGTAGAGTTTTTTAGTCTTCTAAATATAGGATCATGTCATCAGGAAATAGAAATATCTCTGTTTTTCCTTTTCATATCCCTTTCATTTCTTTCTTTTGCCTCATTTTTCTGGCTAGCTTTGAGGACTATGTTGAATAGAAGTGATGAAAGAGGGCATACCTGTCTTATTCAAATTCCATAGGAATTCTTTCTGTTTTTGTCTACTTAGAGTGATGTTGGCCTTGGTTTTGATGTATATAACTTTTACAATGTTAAGATATGTTCCTTCTATCCCTAGTTGTCTAGTGTTTTTAATACAAATGGATGCTGGATTTTGTAATGTTTTTCATTGAGATAATCCTGTGGTTCTTATTTTTAAGTCGCTTTATTTGATGATTTATATTTATTGATTTCTGTGTGTTGAATCAACCATGCATTCCTGGGATGAAATCCACTTGCTCGTGCATTTTAAAATAATCAAACACAGAACACTTAGCAAAACATGTAGTGTACTTATGTTGGCTTTCTATTTCACTGCCTTACTAATTAAGTCAAAGTTTTCAAAAATACACTTTTTTTTTAAGGGCAGGACCATAAGGAGTTGAACTTTATTTTATTTTGCTTATTTATTTTTTTATTATTTTTAAAATTTTATTTAATTTTGATTCATTTAATCAAAATGAATCAAAATTTTAAATTTTAAAATTTTAAATTAATTTAAAATTTAATTTTTAAAGTTTTAAATTTTATTTAATTTTGATTCATTGTTCATCCATTTGAACACAAATGGAGTAGAGCTATTGTTTCTCTGGTTATACACAAAGTAGAGTCACACCATCTGTGCATACATATATGTACACAGGTCAATGATGTCTGTCATACATTCTGTTATTATTCTTACCCCTGCACCCCAACCCCATCCTGCCATTCCCTCTATGCTATCTATCCTTCCTCCATTCTTGCACCCTTCCACCCCACATTATGCATCATCATTCACTTATCAGAGAGACCATTCGGCCTTTGGATTTTTGGGGATTGGCTAATCTCACTTTGCATAATGGTCTCCAACATCATCCATTTACCTGCAAATGCCATAATTTTATTCTTCTTTATGGCTGAGTAATATTCCATGGTGCATATATACCACAGTTTCTTCATCCATTCATCTATTGAAGGGCATCTAGGTTGGTTCCACAATCTAGCTATTGTGAATTGAGCAGCTATGAACATTGATGTGGCTGCATCACTGTAGTAATCTGATTTTAAGTCCTTTGGGCATAGGCCAAGGAGTGGGATAGCTGGGTCAAATGGTGGGTCCATTCCAAGTTTTCTAAGGAATTTCCACACTGCTTTCCAGAGTGGTTGTACCAACTTGCAATCCCACCAGCAATGTATGAGTGTACACTTTTCCCCACATCCTCACCAACACCTCTTGCTGCCTGTATTCTTTATTTTTTATTTTTTATTTTTTTGGAACAAGGGATTGAACTCAGGGACACTCGGCCACTGAGTCACATCCCCAGTCCTATTTTGTATTTTATTTAGAGACAGGGTCTCACTGAGTTGCTTAGGGCCTCACTAAGTTGCTGAAGCTGGCTTTGAACTCACGATCCTCCTGACTCAGCCTCCCAAGTCGCTTGGATTACAGGCATGTGGCACTGCGCCCGGCTGCCAGTATTCTTAATAAAAGACATTCTAATTGGGCTAAGATGAAATCTTAAGGTGGCTTTGATTTGCATTTCTGTTATAACTAGGGTTGTTGAAAATTTTTTTCATAAATCTGTTGATTGCTTGTAGATCTTCTTCTGTAAAGTGTCTGTTCCTTTCCTTGGCCCATTTATTTATTGGGTTATTAGTGTTCTTGGTGTAAAGATTTTTGAGTACTTTGTAGATTCTGGAGATTAGTGCTCTATCTGAAGTGTGTGTGGCAAAGATTTTCTTCCACTCTAAGAGCTCTCTCTTCACATTGCTGATTGTTTCCTTTGCTGAGAAAAAGCTTTTTAGTTTGACTCTATGCCAATCATTGATTCCTGCTTTTATTCCTTGTGCTTGGGGAGTCATGTTAAGGAAATCTGGTCATCTGGTCCTAGGCCAACATGATGAAGATTTGGACCTATTTTCTCTTCTATTAGGTGCAGAGTCTCTGGTCTAATTCCTAGGTCCTTGATCCATTTTGAGTTGAGTTTTGTACAGGGTGAGAGATATGGGTTTAGTTTCATTTTGTTGTATGGATTTCCATTTTTCTCAGCACCATTTGTTGAAGAGGCTACCTTTTCTCTATTGTATGTTTTTCGCTCCTTTGTCAAGTATGAGATACCTGTATTTATGTGGGTTTGTCTCTGTGTCCTCTATTCTGTACCATTGATCTACCTGTCTATTTTGGTGCCAATATCATGCTGTTTTTGTTACCATTGCTCTGCAGTATATTTGAAGTTCTGGTATTGTGATTCCCCCTGCTTCGCTGTTCTTGCTAAGAATTGTTTTAGCTATTCTGGGTCTCCTATTCCTCCAAATGAATTTCATGATTGCTTGCTCTATTTCTAGGAGGTCCATCATTGGGATTTTAATTGGAATTGCATTGAATTTGTATAGTGCCTTTTGTAGTGTGGCCATTTTGACTATATTAATTCTGCCTATAAAAGAACATGGGAGATCTTTCCATCTTCTAAGGTTTTCTGTAATTTCTTGATCATGGTGCACTATCTTCTTAATATGCTTTTGTATGCGATTTGCTTTTTATTCTTGGTTAGGACAGTTGTTGTATTTCTTAATTTTTTGGGGGGGGCATCTTGGAGCATTCAATGAGACGTAATGAGGTTTTCTTTTTTTTTTTTTTTGCGGTGCTGGGGATTGAACCCAGGGCCTTGTGCTTGACAGGCAAGCACTCTACCAACTGAGATATATCCCCAGCCCAGTATTTATTCTTTCAAATGAAGATTTGAGAATTAATGGTGTTTTTCTTCAAGTAAGCTCATTATTATGATTTCCACTTATATTTAAAAGCATAGCACTACCCCATGATTTTTTTTTTTTTGTAGGGGGATGAAACCCAGGGCCACCTCACTGCTGAATTGCATCTAGTTCTTTTTATTTTTATTTTTCATTTTGAGGCAGGTTCTTGCTAAGATGCTTAGGCTGACTTCAAACTTGCAGTCCCCCTATCTAGGCATGTGCCATCGTGCACATTCACTATCTTTTTTTTTTTTTTTTTGGAACCAGGGATTGAACTCAGGGACACTCGGCCACTGAGCCACATCCCCAGCCCTATTTTGTATTTTGTTTAAAGACAGGGTCTCACTGAGTTGCTTAGGGCCTTGCTAAGTTGCTGAGGCTGGCTTTTAACTCACGATCCTCCTGACTCAGCCTCCCAAGTCATTTGGATTACAGGCGTGCGACACCACGCCTGGCTCCAGTAAGTCTTTTTTAAAAAAAAGGATAGAGTTTTAGTGGAATATTCTACAAATCAGCGATAAGTGTGGCTTCTCTGTAACTAGCAGCAATTAGCATTTGCCATTAGCAAATAGCCATACTGTTCTTTCTTGCTTCAGCTCTTTTCCCCTTTAACTTCTTATCTAGAAGTGTCAAAGGAAAAGACAATGCTGTAGGTGCTTCAGTGCTTTCCTGGTTCTCTAATACAGTCCACTATGTGTTCCTTCACATGGTCCCATTAGAAAAAGGATGTTATCAGTGATGGGTGTCAGAAGACTCTGATGGCCTGCCTGAATACTGATACTTGGTATGTGAGGATGAGGACTAACATGATTTCTACAGAAGTCTCTCCTTAGCCCCCGATATGATATAAATTGTGTGAAATTGCTCTTACTCCCCCTATAATGTAATTTCTAGTGTATTAACATTGATATATATATATATTGATGTCTTATATACAAGACATTGATGTATATAAGACCACCATAATTTAGCATCACACATGCTTGACTTTTTTAATTATTATTATTTTTTTATTCACACAATTCATATAATCTTACATATACATAGGGTAATACTGTCTGTCTCAGTGTACTATTTTTCCTTCCCCCATCCCCTCCCATCCCATTTTCCTCTACACCATCCATACTTCCTCCATTCTTTCCTATGCCCCCCATAATCCCCCTCCCCCCATTATTTATCAGCATCCACTGACCAGAGAAAACATTTGGCCTTTGGTTTTTTGGACTTGGCTTATTTCACTTAGCATGATATTCTCCAACTCCACCCTTTTACCAGTAAATGCCATAGTTTTATCCTTCTTTCTGGCTGAGTAATATTCCATTGTGTATATATACCACAGTTTCTTTATACATTCTTCAGTTGAAGGACATCTAGGTTGGTTCCACAATCTAGCTATTGTGAATTGAGCAGCTATGAACATAGATGTGGCTGCATCCCTATACTTTGCTTATTTTAAGACTTTTGGGTATAAACCGAGGAGTCAGATAGCTGGGTCAAATGGTGATTCCATTCCAAGTTTTTTTAAGGAATCTCCATCCTGCTTTTGAGAGTGGCTGCACCAATTTGCAACTCCACCAGGAATGTACAAGTGTGCCTTTTCCCCCATATCCATGCCAACACTTGTTATTGCTTGTATTCCTGATAATAGCTATCCTAATTGGAGTTAGATGAAATCTTAGGGTGGTTTTAATTTGTATTTCTCTACTTACTAGAGATGATGAGCACTTTTTCATGTATTTGTTAATCACGCTTGACTTTTAATCTTTGAGTGCAAAAGAAAGATGGTATAAGAATCCAAAAACAAGGGCAGACGCTTGAGTGTGACAGCTGGATTTCTACATCTGTCTTTATCAGTCTTAACCAACTGTGGGATCCTGTGAGGAATAGCATTGCCTTTTGCATATGAACAAACTGGAGCCTAAGCACTGAAAAATAAAGAGAATGTATAAAACCTTGAGAGGTGACCAAGGACACTTCCCTTCCATATATCACTGTCTGACATTTTCTGAATGCCTAACAAAGTCCATAAATTTTCATCTGTGTGCAAAATAATTCATGTAGCATTAATGGAAAAGTAGCTTATGCTATATTTAAATTCACTGTATAGTAATCATACTTTATGGTAAAATTTTACATACATATCCAAAGGGAGAAAGCTGTCAAATTATTGACACTGATTTTCTTTAAGGTTTGCTGTGATTTTAAGTATTAGCATTCAGAAATGTCCTTTTAAATAAAACCTCCCACAATGCCTATAAAATTGTTATATTCAGTTCACACGTGGATTTCCAGTTTTTCCAACACCATTTGTTGACAAGACTGTCTATTCTCCAGTGTATGTTTTTGGTGCCTTTGTCTATTATAACTATATTCATGTGGGTTTGTCTCTGTGCCTTCTATTCTACTCCATTGGTCTTCTTGCCTGTTTTAGTGCCAATATCACACTGTTTTGCTTCTATAGCTCTAGACTCTAATTTAAGTCTGGTATCATGATGCCTCCTGCTTTACTTTTCTTGCTAAGGATTGCTTTAGCTATTCTGGGCTTCTTATTTTTCCAATTGAATTTATGACTGCTTTTTTCTTCTATTTCCATGAGGAAGGTCATGAAATTTTGATAGAATTTTCACTGTGTCTGTGTAGTGCTTTAGGTACTATGGCCATTTTGGTAATATTAATTCTGCCTCTCCAATAAAATGAGAGGTTCTTCCATCTTCTAATGTCTTCCTCAGTTTCTTTATTTAATGTTTTGTTCTTTTCACTATAGAGGTCTTTCACTTTTTTTGTTAGATTGATTCCCAAGTACTGTATTTATATTTTGGTTTTCTTATCTTTCAGCTGATTTTTCTTGGAGTATAGGTGTGCAACTGATTTATGAGTGTGAATTTTGGATCCTTCTAATTTTCTGATTTAATGTATGAGTTCTACAAGTTTTCTGGTGGATTTTTGGGGTCTTCTAAATATAGGATCATGCTGTTAGCAAACAGAGATAGTTTTAGCTCTTTCTAACTGTATTTCTTCAATTTCTTTCTTTTGCCTAATTGTTTTGAGTAGATATTCTAGGACTATGCTGAATAGAAGTTGTAAAAGTGGGCATATCTCTCTTGTTCCTCTTTTTAGAGGGAATGGTTTCAGTTATTCTGTTTAGAATGATGTTGGCCTTGGGTTTGGTGTATATACCTTTTCCAGGGTTAAGTTCCTTCTATCCCTACTTTTTCTAGTGTTTTGATCACAAGTAGATTATGCATTTTGCCAAAAACTTTGTCTGAAGCTATTGAGATAATCATGTGATTTTTGTCTTTAAGCCTATTGATGTGATGAATTTTGTTGATTTCCATATGTTGAAAGAACCTTGCAGCCCTGGCATGTACTCCACTTGATCAATATTTATTTATTTTTTTATGTAATTTGCCAATATTTTATTGAGAATCTTTTCTCTATGTTCATTAAGAATTTTTGTGTAAAGTTTTCTTTCCTTAATATTGTTGTACCCAAAGAAAATCAAATTATCCAAGCCGATCACATAAAGCCAAAAGAAGCCTTTATTTTAGCTGGCCAGCGTCAATTGCCCTTACTCCTAAAAGCAGGGTGCTGGGAAATTGCGCATTAATTGTGTCATTGCCAACTTTTATAGGGCAAGGGAGGGTTTAGGGTGGACTATAGGGAGGGGGGATTAGGGTGGGGCTGACTCTCTCTCTGATGGCACTGGAGAATCTTTCTGGGAAGTATAACATTCCCCACTGGTCTTATTCACATTAACAAATCCTTGTTTAGGAAACTAGTGGTTTTTCAGTTTCCAACTCCCCAGACTCTGATGGATTCCATTCCTCAGTTTGACTAGATTTCTTATTTTACACTAACTGCCTGTTAAGGAGAGGGAGTGATGACCGCTCTTGCTGCTTCGAGCTGGAAGGGGGCGGAATCTGGGGAAGCAATTTGAAATTCCTTTTAGAAATCTGGTCAATGAGGAGCAGAAGTCTGCTTGGGAAGAGCAGGTTGTGAAGTCATCTGGGGTGGGTGCTTCTATGAGAGAGAAACAAAATCACATAAGTACCAAAATGAGATTAATACAGAATATCATGACATGGTAGAAGTCAATCTCTCATCAGGTGGAGGAACTGAGAAGTTGTTCCCATAGCAAGGCCAATCAAAGGCTGGAGAGGTTGAGGCCTTAATTGGGAACTTGAGTTATCAGGTACATTTGCCTAAGAATCTCTCTTTTGTAGCCTCCAGTCCTATTCTAGGGGTTAACACAAGTACATCTTAAGTTACATTAAACTATTGTTTCTTTTAAATGCCCAAGAATGTCTATAGTTTGGTTTGGTTTTAACTGTTTGCTAGGTGTTTAAGATCAAGTTGGTCAAATTGACCTGTTCCTGTCTCTTAAGAGTCAGCTGAGTTCTCACAGGGATCACTCATGGGGAATTTGAGAGTCCTGTACTTGGGTGGTGGCAGTTCCTGCCTTTCAGCAGCTCCTGTATTCCAGCAGCCTCTACATTCTGGGTGGGTAGCAGCACTCCTCCTGGATTCCAGCAGCTCCAAGGCAGTGGCTTTTGCCTGGTGGACAGAAGACAGCTCTTTGCTTCCATTCATGGCAAAGGGAGGCTGGTCCTTGCTTACTGCCATCATCCCCAGGAGGACAGGAGCCAAGCCTGTCTGACCCACTGTTGCACCTCCTTGTTCTCAGCAATCCTTGCTGCATCTACAACTCTGGGGGACAAGCCTGGAATTCACGTGTTCTTGAGAAGCGTCCACTCAGATTGGGTTCTGTCCTGGATGGCTCTGAGCTCTGGTGGCGGTGGCATCTGGGCCTCAGTAGCTTTTTTTGCTCTGACTGTGGCAGTTCTTGCAACCTGGAGGCCAATGGCAGTTGGTGTTTCCTAGGCTCTGGACATAGCGATGCCTTCTGAGCAACACAGAAACCAGGCGGTGTCTTTTGCCCACTGTCCACATGGATGAAAACTCTGAGTTCTGGCAGCAGTGAAGGCAGCAGTGTTGACCCGGAGTTGCAAAGTTCGAGAAGCTCTCTCATTCCCTGGATGCAGGCTGACTCTGAGGGCAAGAACCAAAACTGGTTTTCTTGGCCCCTTTGTTTTTATCTCAATCCTTAAGTTTTGATCTTAAACATCCAGCAATCCAGTTTCACTAGTTACTATCTCATCTATTTCATAGGTGATGGCCAAGTATTCTTCAAAACATTAATTAGGTATCAGTTACAGAGCTCATAAGGAAAAATACAAAATAAAATTAACAATCTAATTTGTGTAACAGCCATCCTAAATCCTGCCTGAGTTATATATTATATTTCCTATTTGATATCATAGTAATTCTACAACAAAACACAATCTTTTGAATATAACTTTAAATGAGCTGAAAGCTGACTTACTTTGGAAACATTCTTACTTGTAGCAGGGTGAGAGGCAGACCCTTATTTCACGTAAGGCCTTTTACAATCTTAGGCAGAGTGTTCCAGGTTTGAAGTTATTTTTGCCACCTCTAAGGACATCATTTTGTTAGGGTTGAGAAACCTACCGTCCGAGAAGGAAGACTCCAAGAGACCTTCTCATGCAACACACACAGGGTTTATTGTCCAAGCATGCTTGGGGCTCCCTACATGTCCTAACAGCAGGACGGAGGCAGAGAGCCCCGAGCCAAAGTACGGCAAGCTTTTTATAACAATAAGCAAATGGGCAGTTTCCTTGGGTGAACAACTTATGGATTTACAACTTATGGATTTACTAGCAATTTGGTGATGTTTACACAAGGTTAGCTGAGCAATTTATGGTTTCACTAACAACCTGGTGATGTTTACACAAGGTTAGCTCCCAAACTCAGTTCCCCTTATCTGTCTCAGTCACAACAAGATGCTGGTGGGGGTCTCATTATCTTTTCTGGGCCATTTTCTGGCTTCTTTTAGTTAACCCTCTCCTACCATTTAACTCTTTCATATCCTTTAGCCTGAGTGACTCTTACAATTTTACAGTTTACATGTATTGTTTCCTGAATCTATGTGAATAGTTGTTAACACAATATATTGCATTTAAAACAAATCAAGGAAAGGTTGAGAGCTTTTAACTTTCCTTTTGTGTGGCAAAGTGACCAAATATTTTGTTTCATGATATTAACTTTTAAACAAATCAGGCTCTCACTGACTTTAAATACATTTGCATTTAAAAATTAGCAGGTTCTGTTACAGAATATTAAATGATCCCCAATCAAATTTGCCATTCCCACAAGCCTGAAACTACCAACACAGATGAGTCTAACCTGGAGAAGAGCAGCCTGACAAATTCCCTGCTCTACATACCTGCATACACAGAAGACATGGACATATGAAAATACAAAGAGCAACCAAACCTAGTTTTTCAAGGAAAAACCCTAGGCTCTGCATCATAGCACAATACTCTACCAGTATTTAACCACAATAAAGAATAAAACTTAAAGAAATCCTTGACATTTTAACATATTGATTACACTTTTGATTTATATTAGCCCATTAACATTTGACCTTAGGGGAAAACTTTAGGCAGTTTCTAATTGATGGTCTCACATACATATAACTACTTGTTTACACAAAAACTTGTTGGAATTTGCCCTTTACGTACACACAGTTTTTTTTACCCAGAAATATTTTCCTTTTTCCTTTTACTGAATATATTTTCATACCTAGAACTTTGCACTTTCTCTTTCCCATCTGTTGACTCCTTCCTTGTTTGTATTCCAAAACAACTATGAAATTTCTGAATTTAGATAAATTATTAGGATTTCACTTAGTAACCTTGCTCTCAGGGATGATACAAAACAATTCCAAAAACCTTTATTTATCAATCCTTGAATAAACACCAATAATGCTAAAGCATGTCACCCCATGGAATTTAATTTACTTATTTTACTGTAATAATCAAGATCAGACAGTATTTTGAATAGTATTTGCCATCTCTTTCCTGTGGAAGAGTCCTAAAAAAACAATTGATATTACACATTTTATAGACATCAACATTTTTTTAATTGACCACCTAGAGATTTTTGAGGTTAGATATATTTTACCTTCATTTATTTACCGAATTTAAATTGAACCTTTTTAATCCTTCATTTATTTACTGAATTTAAATTGAACCTTTTTAATCCTGTGAATCAAATATACCTGGATCCAGTTTTTCTTTTAGCGCTATGTTAACCTCTAATATCATGTATATGAATTTCGGATACAATATACACTTAAAGGCCTCATAGGTTTTTCTCCATTACAATGTAATAAGATGTTCAAAAATCTAAGTTGAATAAAAATAGGAATTGACCAAAAGTTATAAGCTCAACAAGTACTTGGCTGGGGGCGTTAGTTATTTACACTCTTTTGTTGTTTTTATTTTTCCTTGGGTTGGAAATTGGTCTCCTACTGGGCTTTTTGCTTCCTCTATTATCATTTTAGTATAAGTTCTACTTGAGATTTGGTTCCAGCAGAAACCTGATATCTCAGGCTCTTTCACCATTTTTATCAGGACAGGGTTTGAATGCTTAAGAGCTCTGTAGTGGGCTTTTGTTATTCCTCCTGGGTGGGGCACATGTCATTTACATATTGTAAAACAATTTGCTGTGGGGGTGCTGTAAAACTGGGGGGGATTGGACCTGGTTCCTCCTCCCTCTCTGGAGGGCAAGAGGGTGGGTGACCCTGAGCCATCTTCTCCCTCCCTCTGCCCCTGGCTTTTGGCAGAGTTACCTGAGTCTCCAGGGATTGGTAGCATCGCAAGCTCCATTTAAGTCTGGTCTGGCCTTTGCCCTCAAACAGGTGCAGCCTCTCCTAGTTCCCGAACTAGCTGAAAGGCAATGCTTAAGCCATAATCCAAATTTGAATGTAAGGCATCTGGTCCTGAGGGTTTGGCTACCCAATGCCCTGAGGGCACCAATCAACCTTGAAACCGTCCTTGAAGGTGGCTACCAGCCAGCCACGTGGTCCAAGTGGGCCACTTTGATTCACAAAACTTTCTTACACCCATTAACAAAAGCTCCGAAGTCAGCAGCACGTTCTTGGAAGTCCTGAAATGGACCAAGTTAGAACAGTGGGGCACATGGTTGACTGATTTTGTCCCGTAGTAGACTGTCCTGAAGAGAGATGCTACATAGAAAGCAAAGCCAAAACACAGAAAACACACGTGGCCGTGAACCAGACTAACAAGACAAATACAGACAGACAACGACCAGAGTAGGCCCTACAGGAAGGCCTATTAGATTAAACCACAGGCTGGTCCCAGCAGCAGCCATGCACAGCAGCTACCCATCAGCCACACCGTGGTGGAGTGGTAGCCCCAGACAGTGGCTACAAGTCAGCCAGCCATGCCATCAAGCAGCCCAAGCCCCAAGCAGCATGCGCCATGCTGGCAGCCAGCCACACCATAGCCAAGCAGCCCAAGCCCCAGGCAGCATGGGCCATGCTGGAAGCCAAGCGGCAGCCATGTTGGCAGCCAGCCACATGGCCGCTGAGCAGACCGGCCATCCGCCCTGGACAGCAGCTACCCGTCATGCCAGCAGCCAGCCACATCGCAGCTGAGCAGACCAGCCCCAAACAGTGGCTACCAGCCAGCCAGCCACGCAGCAGGCGAGCAGACCACCCCAGACAGTGGCTACTAGCCAGCCAGCCACGTGGCCCAGACCAGACTAACAAAGCAAATACAGACAGACAGACATTGGCCGACCAGATTAGGCCCCATTCGGCCTACCAGATTGGGCCCATGAGGGCCCCACTAGACTGGACCCCCTGGGGGGGCCCACCAGATTGAACCCACGAGGGGGTTCACCAGATTGGACCCCACAGGGGGGCCCACCAGAAGCCAGGAGTGATGTCTCACCCTGACCTGGGACTGGTGTAAGCGGCTGCATCCAGCCTGACCAAAGTCCCCAGATACAGAAAGTCAACTCACCAAAACAGGATACCAGGTGGCTTCATCCAGAAGGGCATCCTGAAGATGGGCTGGGGTCCCCCCAAGAGTGAGGCTGAGGCACGTCTCTCAGGAGCTTCCCTCTACTCAGGGTGGAGGCTCCCAGGCAACTATCACAGGAGGCCAATTTAGGCGTGAGGGCTTGGAGAAATTAAATCTCTCTGGGGCCTCCAAATGTTGTACCCAAAGAGAATCAAATCATCCAAGCCAAAAGAAGCCTTTATTTTAGCTGGCCAGTGTTAATTGCCCTTACTCCTAAAGGTGGGGTGCCAGGAAATTTCGAATTAATTGTGTCATTGCCAACTTTTATAGGGCTTGGGACAGGATTAGGGAGGGACTATAGGGTGCGGGAGGGTTTAGGGTTGGGCTATAGGGAGAGGGGGTTAGGGTGGGGCTGACTTTCTCTCTAATGGCACTGGAGAATCTGGGAAGTATAACAATATGTCTTTGTCTGATTTTAAAATCAGGGTGATAAGAACTACATAGAATGTGTTTGGAGGAGTTTCCTTCTATTCTATTTTGTGGAATAACTTAAGGACGATTGGTATAAATTTTTAAAAGTCTGGTGTTACCTGAGAATCCATATCTGGTGGTGGGATTTTCTTGGTAGTCTTTTTATGGTGCCTTCAATTTCATTACTTGAAATTGATCTGTTCACATATTCTATGTCCTCCTGGTTTAATTAGTGAATGTCATATGTCTTCAGCAATTTGTCAATGTCTTCAAAACTTTCTATCTCATTGGATTATAAATTCTCAAAATAGGTTTTGATTATCCTCTGTATTTCAGTAGTACCTGTAGTGATATTTCCATTTTCATCACACAGATTTTAATAAATAAATCTTTCTCTCTTTTGATTAGCTTGGCAAAGGGTTTATCCATTTTATTTTTTCAGAGAGCCAACTTTTTGATTAATTGATTCTTAAATCTTTTTAAAAAAATCTCAATTTCATTGATTTTGGCTCTGATTTTAACTACTTCCTGTGTTATGCTGATTTCTATGTTGATTTGTTGGTTTTGTATTAGGGCCATAAGATGTAATGTTAGATTATTTGTTTGGTGTCTTTCAGTTCTTTGATTTTGCTTTACTTTTCAATGTATGAAGCTTTTTTCATGTATTGAAAATTCAATATTAGGAAATTTCTTGTTAAAACTGGCTTCATAGTGTCCCAGAGATTATGATGTTTTGCATCATTATTCTCTTTGCCTTTATGCAATTTTTATATCACCCTTAATTTCTTCTGCTCTCCAGTCATCATTCACTAGTGAGTTTTTCAATCTCCGGGTATTTGGGTAAGTTTTGTTTATCTTAGCCCCGATTCCTAATTTTTTACCATTTTTATCTGATAGAATGCAAGGTATTATCTGTTTTTTTAAAAAATATTTTTCTAGATGTTGATAGACCTTTATTTTATTCATTTATTTATATGCAGTGCTGAGAATTGAACCTAGGGCCTCACACATGCCAAGCAAGCACTCTACCACAACCCCAGCCCATGTTTGTTTTATTTTTAAGTTGCTAAAAGTTCCCTTGTGTCCTAAAATATAATCTATTTTAGGAAATTTTATAGATATTGCTAAGAAGAAATTACATTCAGTCATTGATGGATGAAATATTATACATATATTAATATATGTATATATAAAATCACTTATTATACATTTAGTTCTGTACACTATTTTTTGTTTGAATAATCTGTCCAGTGATGACAGATGATTATTAAAGTCATTGAGTATTATTGTCTTGTGGTCTTCTTGATTCTTGATATTGAGAAGGGTTTGTTTGATATTTGTAGATGCTCCATTTTGGGGTACATAAATAGAACTGTTAATTCTTGTTACCTTATGACTCCCTTAAGCATTATGAAATGACATTCTTTGTCTCTTTTGATTAACTTTGACTTGAATTCCACTTTATCAGATATGAGTCTAGAAATACCTACTTGCTTATTGATCCATGTGAGTGATAAGTTTTTTTACCATCTATTTAGATTCAGTCACTGTATGTCTTTACCTGTGAGGTGAGTCTCTTGGAAACAGCATATTGTTGGGTCTAGTTTTTTAATCCAATCTATGTTTTTTGATTGATGAGCTGAGTTCATTAAAGCACAGAATTATTATTGAGAGATGAATTTTATTTCCTCTCATTTTGATTTATTTCTAGTTTTAAAGTTGAATTTGATTTTCCTTTGGTTCTCCTAGTATAGTTTCATCTTCTGATGGTTTTCATGTTTTTTCCATTTCTTCTTCATGAAATATTTTATTGAAGACATTTTGTAGTTCCAACTTTACAGTTGTGAATTCTTTTAACCTTCGTTTATCATGAAAGGTTTTTATTTTATCCTCAAATATGAAACAGTTTTTCTGGTTTTGGATATATGGTTAGAATTCATTATCCTTTAGAGTTTTGTGCACATTATTTCAAGCCCTCCTAGCTTTTAGCATTTCGTTTGAAAAATCAACTGAAATCTACATTGGTTTACTTCTAAATGTGACCATTTCTCTCTAGCTGTTTTTCAAATTCTGTCCTTTTCCTGTAAGTTAGTCAGTTTTATAATAATATCCTCTAATGGTTAATTTGAATTGTCAATTTGACTGGATTAAGATATGCCAATAATTAAGAGGCCTCTGGGTGTGTCAATGAGGGCATGTCTAGGAATGATTGGAATGTGGGATAGTGAACTGAAGTGAAGCTCCTCCCTAAGCATGGGTGGCACTCCCTAGTAGGATGAAATAAAGCTGGAAGAATAAGGAAGCAGATGCAGATTCAAGCTCAGCTGTTCTTGAAAGGGTTCGTGATCACTGCCTCAATCATCTGAGGATATCTGACTCTTAAGTCTTCATTCTTCCAAAGTGGACTCTGCCAGTGATTCTCCATGTAGTTTCCAGAAGCCTTGGTCTTGGACTAGGGTAGCACTGTTGATCTTTCTTGTTCTGGGGCTTCTGCATCTTGGACTGTACAGTTGCTGGTTCTTCCAGCTCTCCAGTAGCAGACAGACCATTGTGGACTATCCAGCTTCTAGTCATGTAAGCCAGTCTAACAAATCCCCTTTTATAATCATGCTTCCTGTTGATTCTGTTCCTCTGGAGAACCGTGACCAATACATGCCCCTTGGAATGCATTTGTTGCAATTTTGTATATTTGGAGTCCTGTATGACTCCTGTATTTTATTTTCTAGTGCGTTTTTAAGATTTGGAAATTTCTCCATTGTTATTTTATTGAAAATACTTTACATTTCTTTAATTTGTGCCTCAGAGTCCCTATGAATCCTAGTTTTGCCCTTGTAATATAATCCCATTTATCCTAAAAATTCTGATCATGGTCTCTTAACATCTTTTATCCATGATCAAGGTAAGTTTTAAAATTATGTATGTTGCCTTTGTTGACCGAAAAACTCTCTCAAATGATCTAGTCTATTGGTAATGCTTTCCATTGAGGTTTTAATTTGTTTTATTGATTCTTCCATTTCAAGAATTACCAACTGGGGTTGGGGCTGGAGCTCAATTGTAGAATACTTGCCTAGCCTGCATGAGGCACTGGGTTTGATCCCAAGCACCATATTAAAAAGAAAAAAATTACCAGTTGACTTTTCTTCAAAATCTCTGTCTCCATATTGAAGTTATCTTTCATTTCTTGTATTTTCTCTGAGATTTTACTCCTTCCATCATATTTTACCTCTTAGACCATCTTATCTCTGTACTTTCTAAATTGCTGACCTGACATTTTGTGCACTATGGTGTCATGGAGTCTATTGTTGAATCATAGTTTTGTTTAGGATATTTTCTTCCATTGCTTCAGCATAATGTTTATATGTCTACCCACTTATTCAAATGGATCTGAAGAAGTAGGGCTTCTACTCTACAGTAATCTTTTAGGCATTCTGTAGATTTAGGTAGCTTCACAGATTGGGGGAAGCAAATAACAGGTAAAACTTATTCATATAACATATAGGATTAAATTATGTACTTATTTCCTATTATGGCATGTACAATGTTGGTTGACACAGTAAATAGAAATAGTAGGATGAGCAATTTCTATCAGTAAAGACATTAGGTAATCATGAATTATATCTGTCATAAAACCAAACAATAGGTATTATTTTGACTTCCTGTGTATTAATTTTTGCTGTATCTTAGTGGTGTGGTCTGTCATTTTATAAACTAACCAATAGTAAGAGAAGTTAAAAATAGAATTAATTAAAAGGAACAAAGAAAAGATGAGTGGGTATAAAAAGGTTTGCAATTTCAGGGCTGGAGATATAACTCAGTTGGTAGAGTGCTTGCCTTGTGTCCACAAGGCCATGGGTTCAATCCCCAGCACCACAAAAAAAAAAAAAAAAATAAGAAAAGAAAAAAGGTTTGCAATTTCAAAGTTGAATAGGGCTGATGCAGAGGCAAAATATGATGTGTTGTTTTTCGGGGGGAGGTGAAAATAAAGTTAAAATTAAAGGAAGAGTGAAAGAATGATAAGTTTTGCTTCTATTGATTCATTTCCTATTTATATTTAAATTAGAGATTATAGATATACATAAAATTGAAATTCACTGTGCTTTATTTGTATATATATATATATACAAATATATATATATATAAGAGAGCTTGGTTTGTTTTATTCTACTGTTCATCCCACTTTTGTCATCCCTCCCTTCCCTATAACCTCTTCCTTTACTCCACACATGGCTCTTATATTTTCAATGAATTACCCTTTTTCCATAATTTCATCTAGCATTCACACATGAGGGGAAATATTTGACTCAACTTTCTGAGTCTGGCTTATTTCACATAGAATCATGTTCTCCAGTTTCATCAGTTTTCCACCAAATGCCATCATTTCATTCCTATGTGTGACTAAGTAAAACTCCATTGTGCATATGCACTTCATTTTCTTTATCCATGAGTCTATTGATGGGTATGTGGGCTGGTTCCATAATTTGGTTATTGTGAATTGGGTTGCTATAAACACTGAGGTGACTGTTCCTCTACAGTATGCTGATTTTAGATATTTGGATATATATCAGGGAGTGAGACAACTGGGTCAGATGGTGTTTCCATTCTAAGTTTTGAAAGGGATATCCATACAGTTTTCCAAAATTGAACTAATTTGCAGTCCTACCAACACTACTTAAGTATACATTTCCCCCCAAATTATTCCTTTTGGTCTTTTTAAAAATTCATTTTAGGTATACGTGACAGGAGAGTATAATTGACATATTGTACACACATGGAGTATAACTTTCCGTTCTTGTGTCATACAAGATGGGGAGTTACACTGGTCTTGTATATATAGGAACATAGGAAAGTAACATCTGACTCATTCTGTTGTCTGCCATATTACCATCTTC
The DNA here is from genome assembly GCA_020662805.1 of Glaucomys volans. Classification (NCBI taxonomy): domain Eukaryota; kingdom Metazoa; phylum Chordata; class Mammalia; order Rodentia; family Sciuridae; genus Glaucomys; species Glaucomys volans. The sequence goes on from JAJEJO010051306.1 coordinate 57,616, forward strand.
CTCCTTTCCCTTCTTTCCCTTTCTCTAATCCAATAATCTTCTATTCTTCCTTTCTCCTCCCAAATGTTCTCTCTGATATGTGGATCTCCACATTATTCTTAATAGCTGCTATTGTGAGTGAAGTGAGATAAAAATCTCTAGTTATTTTTAAATGTAATAATGTTATTGAGGTACAGGAAAAGAGCAAGGACACAATAACAATACACTTTCTCCTCCATGTAGTTTTGATTTGCATTTCACTGATTGCTAGACATGTTGAACATTTTTTCATATATATGTAGGTCATTTGTATTTCTTATTTTGAGCTATGTCTGTTTAGAGTTTTTGCCCATTTAGTAATTCAAGTTGTTCATAGTTTTTTAGTTCTTTTTATATTCTGTATATTAATTCCTGTCATTAGAAACAGGTGAAAAAGATTTTAAATCATTGGTAGGCTCTCTATTCACATTCCTGTTTCCTTTGTTGGGCAGAAGTTTTGAAATTTGATTTCATCCCACTTATTGATTCTTGGTATTATTTCTTATGCTTTAGGAGTCTTGTTAAGGAAATCATTGCTTTTGTCAGTATGTTGGAGTATTGAACCTACATTTTCTTTAAGCAATTATAGAGTTTCTGGTTTAATTCTTAAGTCTTTGATCCATTGGAGTTGATTTTGGTGCAGGGTAAGAGATAGAGATCAAGTTTTGGTTTTTTCTCGATATGGATGTCTAATTTTTATAGCACCATTTGATAAAAAGTCTCTCTCCAACATATATTTTTGGCTTCTTTATTGCATATTAGGTCACTGTGTATGGATTTTTCTGTATTTCCTATTCCATTAGTCTTAAGGTCTCTTTTGGTGCCAATATAATACTGTTTTTATACAAAAGCTCTAAAACATATTTGGTTATTTGGTGTTGTGATGCTTTCAGCATTCCTCTTTTCATTCAGGGTTGCTTTGGCTATTCTATGTCTCTTAATTTTCCAAATGAATTAATTGTCCAAATGAATTTTAGAACTGCTTTTTTGTCAGTGTGTGTTGTGAAGAATGCCATTGATATTTTGATTGGGATTTTATTGAGTCTGTTTACTGCTATAGGTTGTATGGCAATTTTGATAATATTAATCCTGCTTATTCAAGGACATGGGAAGTATTTCCACCTCCTAAGGATGTATTTCCACCTCCTGTTCCCATGCCACTCCCTTACCTTCATTCCCTTTTCCCTAATACAATACACTTGTTATTCCCTTCCCACCACTTATCATGTGCTTGCAACCACATATCAGAGAGAATATTTGACCTGTGGCTTTTGGACACTAGCATATTTCACTTAGCATGATAGTCTCTAGTTCCACGAATTTACTGGCAAATGACATAATTTCATTCTTCTTTATGGCAGAGTAGTATTCTATTGTGTATATATACCATATTTTCTTTATCTATTCATCTGTTGAAGGGCATGTAGTGTGGTTCCATAGCTATACTCTTTAAAGTGAACTCCTATATGAATTTATGTGGCTGAATCAATGTAGTATACTAATTTTAAGTCCTTTGTATGTATACTGAGGAGTGGGATAACTGGGTCAAATGGTCATTCTATTCCAAGTTTTTTGAGGAATCTCCTTGCTGATTTCAAGAGTGGTTACACCAATTTTCAGTACCACCAGCATGTGAACATTATCCCCCACATTCTCACCAGCATTATTACCTGTATTCTTGATAATTGTCATTCTGACTGGAGTGGGAGGAAATCTCATTGTAGTTTTCATTTGCATTTCTTTAAATGGTAGAGATATTGAACATTCTTTTCATATATTTGTTGAAAATTTCTATTTCTTCTCTGCCTGCTTAGTTCCTTTGCCCATTTAGTGGTTGGGTTAGTGTGTGTGTGTGTGTGTGTGTGTGTGTGTGTGTGTGCTAGGTTTTTTAAGTCCTTTATATATCCTAGAGTTTAATGCTCTAACTGAAGTGTAGATGGCAAAGATTTCTCCCATTCTGTAGGCATTCTGTTCACATTCTTGTTTTCTTTGCTGTGAGGAACATTTTAGTTTGATGCCATGCATTTATTGTTCTTCATTTTACTTCTTGTGCTTTAGAAATCTTGTTGAGGATGTCAGTTCCTACACTGAAATAGTGGACAGTTTGGTCAATATTTTATCTACTATGTAAACAATCTCTCCTAATGTCTAGGTCCATAACATACAGTGAGTTGCTGTTTGTGCAGGCTAAGGGATAGGGGTTAAATTGTTTTCTACATGGATTTCCAGAGGTCCTGAGGAAGAATCAGTTAAAAATCCTCAAAGTGGTGGTATTATAAAAACAAATTAAAAATTCAATGTAAAGCATCACCCACAGACTAGACCATGTGGAAGGTAGATTTTCAGGACTTAAAGACAAAGCACATAATCTTGAAAAAAAGATGGCTATAGAAAAATAAGGGTATTAGGGGACTATGAATAGAAATTTTAAGATGAAGACTCTGAAATACAGACTAAATACTGCACAATCTTTACAATATAATAATATCAGAAAATTTACCAAATCTTAAAAACCAAATAGAAAATCAAATACAGAAAGCATACAGGACTCCAGATATAGAAAATTGCAAGAGAACCATTTTAAGACACATCAATTTGATGATGCCTAACATAGAGAAAAAGATTGGTCACATTTAGAAGAAAACCAATGCAAATCTCAGCCAATTTTTTAACCCAGACCTAAAAGGTAGGAGGCCTTAGAATAACATATACCAACTTCTAAAAAAGTGGATGGCGACCAAGAATATTATATAAAGAAAATTAAGCTTTTGATTTGAAGATGAATAAAAAACATTCCATGAAGATGAAAGAATTCACAAGTTAATGCTGACACTATAAAACATATTTAATAAAATTTTTCAAGAATACATGGAAAAAAAACACAAAAATCAGCAAAGGGAGAAACAACACTGGAAGAATAATCAATCAAAGGAGAATGTTCTTCAAGTTAAAAGCTAGAAATAAACCAAAATGACAGGAAATTTTAAAAGCATCTTTCAATAATAATACTGAAAATAAATTGTCTATATTCATTTAACAAAAGTCATAGGGTTGCAGATTGAATTGAAAAACAAAATCTAATTATATACTGTCTTCAAAAGACTTACTCATAAAGAAAGATATCCCCAGACTGAAGGTGGAAGTTTGAGGAAACTGTATCATTCATGTTGTCTTCATAAATAAACAGGGGTTTTTATTTTCAAATCAGATAAATTGGACTTCAAACCAGAATTAATCAGAAGAGATAAAGAAGGTCATTCCATTCTGCTGAAGGGAATCATATAAGAGGTAATAGCAGTCATGAATATTTATGCCCTAAATGGAGCAGCTACATACATCAAGCAAACTCTCCTCATTATCAAGAATCAATTAGGCCAAGGAGTGGGATAGCAGGGTCAAATGGTGGATCCATTCCAAGTTTTCTAAGGAATCTCCACACTGCTTTCCAGAGTGGCTGCACCAACTTGCACTCCCACCAGCAATGTATGAGTGTACCCTTTTCCCCACATCCTCGCCAACACCTGTTGTTGCCTGTGTTCTTAATAAAAGACATTCTAATTGGGGTAAGATGAAATCTTAAGGTGGTTTTGATTTGCATTTCTCTTATAACGAGGGATGTTGAACATTTTTTCATGAATCTGTTGATTGCTTGTAGATCTTCCTCTGTAAAGTGTCTGTTCATTTCCTTGGGCCATTTATTGATTGGGTTATTAGTATTCTTGGTGTAAAGATTTTTGAGTACTTGGTAGATTCTGGAGATTAGTGCTCTATCTGAAGTGTGTGTGGCAAAGATCTTCACCCACTCTGAAGGCTCTCTCTTCACATTGCTGATTGTTTCCTTTGCAGAGAAAAAACTTTTTAGTTTGACTCTATCCCAATCATTGATTCGAGCTTTTATTTCTTGCGCTTTGGGAGTCATGTTAAGGAAATCTGGTCCTAGGCCAACATGATGAAGATTTGTAGCTATTTTCTCTTCTATTAGGTTGCAGAGTCTCTGGTCTAATTTCTAGGTCCTTGATCCACTTTGAGTTGTTTTTTGTACAGGGTGAGAGATATGGGTTTAGTTTCATTTTGCTGCATATGGATTTCCAAAAAAAAAAAAAAAAAAAAAAAAAAAGAATCAATTAGGCCAAACAAAATAATACTGATAACTTTAACATACTTCCCTCAATGTTTGATAATCCAAACAAAAACTAAGTAAAGATGCTACAGAACTTAAAATAATCTGGACTTAACATACATATATAGAATATTTCATTCAGACTGAATATGACTTCTCAGCAGCCTGTAGAATATTTTGCAAAATATACCCTATTTTAGGCCACAAAGCAACTCATCAAAAGTACAAAAAATTAATGTTTTTCTTTGTGGACTGAAATTAGGAATCAATGATAAGACAAAAAGTATAAAATACTCAAATACCTGGAGAATAAATCATAAATCAATCACTGTTGAATGATGAATGTATAGCAGAATAAATCAGAGGTGAACTAAAAAATACATAAAAGTAAATGAGAAAAGTGGTACAACATATCCAAACCTCTGGGCCATCATGAAGGTGGCTCTAAGAGGAAAGTTCATATTCTCGAGCTCCTTCATTAAAAAAACAGGAAGACAACACATAAATGAACTAACATTACATTTCAAGGCCCTAGACAAAGATGAGCAAATCAATACCATTATCAATAGAAAACAGGTAGTAAAATCAGAACCCAACTCAATGAGTTTGACATTAAAAAAATTAAATTGATGAAAAAAAGTGGATCTTTGAAAGATAAACAAAATTGATGAACTTTTGGCCAAGCTAAATAAAGGAGAGAGATAATTTTGAAATCCATAATGAAACTATTTACCACAAGTCCTATTGAAATGCAGAGGAGAATCTGAAACTACTTTGAGAACTTATATTCCAATAAGATAGAAAATTCCTAGATACATATGACCTAATCAATTGAATCAGAAGGATATAGAAAATTTGAAGAGATCAAATTTTATTAATGAAATTGAAGAAGCCATGAATAACCTATTAAAAAGAAAAATCTAGGAATGGATGGATTCCCAGCTAGGTTCTACCAGGCTTTTAAAGAAGTAACATCAATCCTCCTCAAATTATTCCACAAAATAGAAAAGAAAGGAACTCTTTCAAACTAATTCTTTGAAATTAGTAGCACCCTGATACCAAAACCAGACAAAGTCATATCAAAGAATGAAAACTTCACACCAATATCCTTAAAACATAAATGCAAAAAGATTCTTAATAAAATACTGGCAAATTGCATGCAAAGGCACATTTATAAGATAGTTCATCATGGTGATCCCATTGTAAGGTTGGATAAACATGTTGAAATAAATAAATCTAACACATCACACATGTAGAATTAAAGACAAGAATGATATCATAACAATAAAGGCATAAAAATATTTGACAAAATACAGCATCCATTCATGTTTAGAACTTTGGAAAAACAAGGGGTAGATGGAAATTACCTCAGCATTGTAAAAGGTATATATGACAAACCCAAGGCCAGAAACATTCTAAATGGAGAAACTGAAATAATTCCCACAAAAACAGGAAGAAGACAAGAATGCCCACTTTTACTACTTCAATTCAACATGCTCCTTGAAACTCTGACCAGAGCAATTCAGCAAAATACAGAATTTAAAGTGATATGAGAAGAGAAAAAAGAGCTCAAAATATCTCCTTTTGCTGACAACATAATTCTGTAGGTAGAAGTCCCAAAAAACTCCACATGCGAGCTTCTAGAATTACTGAAGAAATTCAGGAAAGTAGAAGGATACAATCTTGCTAAGTCAATTGCATTTCCATACATCAATAATGAATCAGCTGAAAGAGAAATTAGGAAAACTATCCAATTCACAATAGCCTCAAAAACAAAAGACTAGGAATGAACCTAACAAAAAAGAGGTGAAGGGTCTCTATGAGGAAAAGTACAGAATATTAAGAAAAAAATTGAGAAAAATGTTAGAAGGTGGGAAAACCTCCCATGTTCTTGGATAGGGAGAATCAATATGGTTAAAATGACTATACCACCAAAAATGCTATACAGATTCAAGGAAATTCTAATAAAATTTCCTATGATGGGACTGGGGATATAGCTCAGTTGGTAGAGTGCTTGCCTCGCAAGCACAAAGCCCTAGGTTCAATACCAAGCATGGAGAAAAAAATTACTGTAATATCTTCATAGAAATAGAAGAAGCAGTCATGAAATTCATTTGGAAAAATACAAATCAAAGAATAGCTAAAGCAATCCTTAGTGAGTATTATTACAAAGCCCAAAGCATTACAATAGCAGGTCTCAAATTATACTCCAGAGCTATAGTAACAAAACCAGCAAAGTATTAGCAACAAAATAGGCATGAAGGCCAGTGCAACAGAATAGAAGACAGACAAACTCCATGTAAATACAGTTACCTCATATTAGACAAACTTGCTTAAAGTGCACACTGGAGAAAAGATAACCTTTTCAAAAAATTCCATATGTAATAGAATGAAAGTTAATCCCTCTTTCCTACCCTGCACAAAAGTCAACACTAAGTGAATCAAAGACTGAGAAATTATACCAGAAACCCTACACCTACTAGACTATAAGTAGGCCCTGAACTACAACATATTGGTACAGGAACTGAATTCCTGAACAAGATTAAAATTTTAAAAATTTAATAAATTAGATGGGATCAAACTAAATATCCTTACAGCAAAACAACAACAAAAAAGTATGAAGACAGAACCTATGGAGTTGGAGTACAACTATGTTGTCAATTCCTAGGATGTGCAAAGAATTCAAAAAGTTTAACACTAAAAAAATCAATAAAGGAGCAGAGGGACTGAATAGAACCTTCTCAATCAATAAATATAATCAACAAATACTTGAAAAAAATGAACATCTCTAGACGTTAGAGAAATACAAATTAAAACTACACTGAGATTCCATCTATATCCTGTCAGAATGGCAAGTATCAAGAATACAAGTAACATGTTAATGAGGATGTAGGGCAAATGGAATGCCTTGTTGGTGGGACTGCAGATTGTTGCAACCCCTCTGGAAAGCAATATGAAGATTCTTCAAGGAATGGATCCACTGTTTAACCCAGTGAACCTGCTCCACAATCTATACCAAAGGACATATATCAGCATACTACAGTGACACAGCCATATTGATATTTGTAGCAGCAAAATTTACAATAGCTAAGCTATTAAACCAATCTAGGTGCTCTTAACGGTGATGAATGGGTAAAGATATGATGTATATACACAATAGAATATTACTCAGCCATAAGGAAGAATGACTTTATGACTTTTGCAAGTCAATGGATGGATGTGGAGAATATTACACTAAGTGAAATAAACCAATCCCCGAAACAAAAAGTTGAATGTTTTTGCTGATATGTGAAAGCTAAACCACATAAAGTGGGGAGGGTAAAAAATTCATTAGATTAGACAATGGTTAAAAATAAGGGAGGGGAATAGGAATAGGAAAGACAGTAGAATAAATCTAACATAATTTTCCCATGTATACATATTAAAATGCCTTTGTGAATTCTACCATCATGTCCACCCAGAAGACAATTGTCATTCTAATTAGAATAAGAAATATCCCATGCTCATATAATTTCATGAACACAGACTCAACTCACATAGAACTAAAGAAACAATAGAATTAAAGAAGAAATACAATTATTTGAAGAGTAATATGTCTTATCCTGTTATAAACCTAATAGGATATATACATGTATCATATATTGGATATATCATACATTGGATAAATATGTATAATTTTTATTTTATAAATAAAATAAGTTTAAATTTGAAAAACAAAACATAAACAAGAAGTCCACATGGGATTGTTGTTTTTATCTGCTATTTTAATAATATATACAAATGATATGAAATATTTGAACTCAAGTTTACTAGTAAAGAATTCCTTTAAGTGGTCTACCTCATTGCTTTGAAAAGTTTCTCTAATGGAATCACTAGTTCCATCCCAGAACTACTGATTCAGATTCTACATTTATGTGAATCAGTAAATCTGTGATTCATGGTTATACAAATAAATTTGAAAATTCCCTTTCTGAATTACTATAACTTTTTCTTCTGAGAGATAATCATAATTTAGTTCATGATATATAAAATTGCAAAATGTATATTGTGTTAATGCCTGAGTTTTATATTTTATTTCATAAAAGTGTAATACACTCTTTTTGGACTCTTTTTCTTTAGAGGTAGATAATAGTATCACTGTATGTAAAAGTATCTTAGTAAATAATTACAGTCCTCACCTACATGAGTCTTTCTACTAACTCTCACTTCAACTTCAGTTAAATTAAAAACCCTGCATGATGAAAAGGTCAATCTGCTATTTATTTACCTATTCTTATTTCAGGAACTGTTGACATTCAGGGATGTGGCTATTGATTTCACTGAAGAGGAGTGGGAATGCCTTCAGCCTGCTCAGCAAAACTTGGGTAGAGATGTGATGTTAGTGAATTACAGAAACTTTGTCTTCCTGGGTAAGTATAACTTCCATTCAGAATTCTTAATTAATAATTACAATTTAATTTTCTTCTCTTGTGGAATATCTTCTGGGGTTTTCTTTGTAAAATGAGTTGCTGATTTGTTCTTTCAAGAAAAAAGGGCATTTTTTGGGTACAGATAAAATGTTAATGACATTCCTTTTAGTCTTTAATCTCTCCCTTTCTTGGTGTGTTACATATTCTTCACTTTAGGTAACTGGTACTTAGAGTAATTCACTGATTTAAAATGTTGTGGCCTACATATAGCAGAGACACAGTTGAGAGGCCCAAAGGTCAAGGAGGAAGCCAAACTTCAAAATGTTGATAGAGAAGTTATCTAGCAAAAAAGAATTTTCAGAAGCTTAGGTTTATTTCTCTTGTTATCATTGAACATGTACTGCCCTATGTTTATCATGTATTTAAATTCTTTAAAATCTCTATTTTTCTCCTGTGATGTCCCAGTTCATTTAAATTAACCACCCAACTTCCCCCTTGCTAGTGAGGGTCAGCATGATCTAAAAGATCTTCAGTTATTTACAAGTCTCCTGGACCTCTGTGCACATTTTGGAGAAATCTAGGTCAAGACATTGTACAGACATTGAAAGACATTGTAATAAATTTATATTATAAAGCAGTTTCTCTAAGATTATTTATATATTTATTCATTAAAATTTCCTTATCCGTGCTCTTTATAAATACTTGTAATGGATTTTCTGTTAAATGGTAGTCAAGATTGACAATGAATGCTCTTTGGGCATCTATAGCCATAATTGCAAATTGTAGTTTTATGAAATGTTTTGGAAAATAACATATCTGTGGTTATATATAAATGGTCAGTTAAATTTTCCTTTCTTTTTTTCTTTCATTTTATAAATTAGTTTTACGTTGTAGAGTAGGTTTCCTCACTTCACATAATATTGTTTTATATTTTTATATTTTATTAAATGGCATTTCTATTACTTCGTAAATTAGGACAATGTAAGTTGAAATTAAGATATGCATGATTCTTGCTTCTATTGCCAATAAAATTATATGTGCTTTTACTTGTTTGTATAAATAGTACACCTTTTTAATGATTTTATATTTTATCCAGATTTTTTAATCCTGCCTATGAACATATTAATGTAAATTTCTATATGTAAATATAATAGAGGTATAATCCAGGGATGCTCTATTAATGAGCCACATCCCCAGGCCCTTTCTATTTATATTTGGAGAGATGTTCTCACTTAGTTATTGAGAATGGCGTGGAAATTGCAATCTTCCTCCCTCAGAATTCCTAGTACCTGGATTACATGTATGTCCTTTATCTATATATTCATGAATTGGTTATTATTTATAGGATAAAGACCATAGCATTTTAAAGATAGCTTTCAAATGTTTTGTAATTCTTTTTCTTTTATGTGTTGTTTGAAATTTTAGTTGTGATCGAAACCACAAAACAAACCTTGCTCTCTCCAGCATATCATGTATACTGTTCACCAATGTTAATTCAAATAGTTATACAATATATATCACAAAGTTTACATCTCAAAAATCAATAAATCAATTTCCATATAAACAAAGGCTCATTACTGTCTTCTGCCATTACTAATGCCATTCTTTTTTTTTTTTTTTTTTTGGTACTGGGGATTGAACCCAGGGGCACCCCACCACTGAGCCACATCCCCAGCCCTATTTTGTATTTTATTTAGAGACAGGGTCTCACTGAGTTGCTTAGGGTCTTGCTAAGTTGCTGATGCTGGCTTTGAACTCACAATCCTCCTGCCTCAGCCCCCCAAGTGCTGGGATTACAGGGGTGGACCACCGTGCCAGGCCCTAATGAAATTCTTTTTTTTTTGTTATTCAAATTTTTATTCTTTTTTTTTATTTTTTATTTTTTATTTGCTTATTGATTCATTGAGCACAAATGGAGTACAGTTCTTGTTTCTCTGGTTGTACACAAAGTAGAATCTCACCATCTGTGCATTCATACATGTACACAGGGCAATGATGTCTGTCACACATTCTGTTAATATTCACCCCCGCCCACCCCAACCCCACCACTCCCTTCCCTCTATGCTATCTATCCTTCCTCCATTCTTGCCACACCCTCCCCTGCATTATGCATCATCATTCATTTATCAGAGAGACCATTCAGCCTTTGGATTTTTGGGATTGGCTGATCTCACTTAACATAACAGTCTCCAACATCATCCATTTACCTACAAATGTCATAATTTTATTCTTCTTTATGGCTGAGTAATATTCCATTGTGTATATATACCACAATTTCTTTAGCCATTATTCTATTGAAGGGCATCTAGGTTGCTTCCACAATCTAGCTATTCTGAATTGAGCAGCTATGAACATTGTTGTGGCTGCATCGCTGTAGTAATCTGATTTTAAGTCCTTTGGGTATAGGCCAAGGAGTGGGATAGCTGGGCCAAATGGTGGATCCATTCCAAGTTTTCTAAGGAATCTCCACATGGCTCTCCAGTGACTGCACCAATTTGCAATCCCACCAGCAATGTATGAGTGTACCCTTTTCCCCACATCCTCGCCAACACCTGTTGTTGCCTGTGTTCTTAATAAAAGACATTCTAATTGGGGTAAGGTGAAATCTTAAGGTGGTTTTGATTTGCTTTTCTCTTATAACAAGGGATGTTGAACATTTTTTCATAAATCTGTTGATTGCTTATAGATCTTCCACTGTAAAGTGTCTGTTCATTTCCTTGGGCCATTTATTGATTGGGTTATTAGTGTTCTTGGTGTAAAGATTTTTGAGTACTTGGTAGATTCTGGAGATTAGTGCTCTATCTGAATTGTGTGTAGCAAAGATTTTTTCCCACTCTGAAGGCTCTCTCTTCACACTGCTGATTGTTTCCTTTGCAGAGAGAAAGCTTTTTAGTTTGACTCTATCCCAATCATTGATCCCTGCTTTTATTTCTTGTGCTCTGGGAGTCATGTTAGAGAAATCTGGTCCTAGGCCAACGTGATGAAGATTTGTAGCTATTTTCTCTTCTATTAGGTGCAGAGTCTCTGGTCTAATTTCTAGGTCCTTGATCCACTTTGAGTTGATTTTTGTACAGGGTGAGAGATATGGGTTTAGTTTCATTTTGCTGCATATGGATTTCCAGTTTTCCCAGCACCATTTGTTGAAGAGGCTGTCTTTTCTCCATTGTATGTTTTTGGCTCCTTTGTCAAGTATGAGATACCTGTATTTATGTGGGTTTGTCTCTGTGTCCTCTATTCTGTACCATTGATCTACCTGTCTATTTTAGTGCCAATACCAAGCTGTTTTCATTACTATTGCTCTGTAGTATAGTTGAAGATCTGGTATTGTGATACCCCCTGCTTCGCTCTTCTTGCTAAGGATTGCTTTAGCTATTCTGGGTCTCTTATTCCTCCAAATGAATTTCATGATTGCTTGCTCTATTTCTATGAGGTCCACCATTGGGATTTTAATTGGAATTGCATTGAATTTGTATAGCATTTTTGGAAGTATGGCCATTTTGACAATATTAATTCTGCCTATCCAAGAACATGGGAGATCTTTCCATCTTCTCAGATTCTCTTTAACTTCTTTCTTTAGTGTTCTGTAGTTCTCATTGTAGAAGTCTTTCACATCTTTTGTTAGATTTATTCCCAAGTATTTTATTTTATTTGAGGTTATTGTGAATGTGGTAGTTTTTCTAATTTCTCTCTCAGAGGATGCATCACTTACAATAAAAATGCATTAGATTTATGAGCATTAATTTTATGTCCTGCTACTTTACTGAATTCATTTATGAGTTCCAGAAGTTTTCTGGTGGAATTCTTGGGGTCTTCTAAATAGAGAATCATGTCATCAGCAAATAGGGATAGTTTGATCTCTTCTTTTCCTATTTGTACTCCTCTAATTTCTTTGGTCTCTCTAATTGCTCTGGCTAGAGTTTCAAGAACAATGTTGAATAGTAGTGGTGAAAGAGGGCATCCCTGCCTTGTTCCAGTTCTCAGGGGGAATGCTTTCAATTTTTCTCCATTTAGAATGATGTTAGCTGTGGGCTTAGCATAGATAGCCTTTACAATGTTAAGGAATGTCCCCACTATCCCTATTTTTTCTAGTGCTTTGAGCATGAAGTGGTGCTGTATTTTATCAAATGCTTTCTCTGCGTATTTTGAAATAATCATGTGGTTCTTAACTTAAGTCTGTTGATGTGGTGAATTACATTGATTGATTTCCAGATGTAGAACCAACCTTGCATCCCCAGGATGAAACCCACTGGATCATGGTGCACTATCTTTTTAATATGCTTTTGTATGTGATTCACTAAAATTTTGTTAAGAATTTTTGCATCTATATTCATTAGGGATATGGGTCTGAAATTTTCTTTCCTTGACGTATCCTTCTCTGGTTTTGGTATCAGGATGATATTAGCTTCATAGAAAGAGTTTGGAAGGGTTCCCTCCTCCTCTATTTCATGAAAAACTTTGAGGAGTATTGGAATGAGCTCTTCTTTGAAGGTCTTGTAGAACTCGGCTGTGAATCCATCTGGTCCTGGACTTTTCTTTGTTGGTAGGATTTTGATGACTTCCTCTATTTCATTGCTTGAAATTGATCTATTTAAGTTGTGTATGTCCTCCAGATTCAGTTTGGGTGGCTCGTATGCCTCTAGGAACCTGTTGATATCTTCCAGGTTTTCTATATTGTTGGAGTATAAATTTTCAAAGTAGCTTCTTAATATGTTTTGTATTTCAATTGTGTCTGTTGTAATATTTCCATTTCCATCATGAATTTTAGTAATTTGGAGTTTCTCTCTCCTTCTCTTCGTTAGCGTGGTTAAGGGTTTATCAATTTTGTTTATTTTTTCAAAGAACCAACTTTTTGTTTTGTCAGTTTTTTGAATTGTTTCTTTTGTTTCAATTTTACTGATTTCAGCTCTAATTTTGATTATTTCCTCTCTTCTGCTACTTTTGGTGATGATCTATTCCTCTTTTTCTAGGGCTTTGAGCTGTAGTGTGAGATCATTAATTTGTTGACTTTTCATTCTTTTATTAAAGCACTCCATGCAATGAATTTTCCTCTTAGCACTGCTTTCATAGTATCCCAGAGATTTGATATGTTGTATCTTTGTTCTCGTTGACCTGTACGAATCTTTTAATTTCCCCCCTAATATCTTCATTATCCATGCATCATTCAATAGCATATTATTTAATCTCCAGGTCTTGGAGTAGTTTCTGTTTTTAACTTTTTCATCGATATCTAATTTCATTCCATTTTGATCTGATAGTATACAAGGTAGTATCTCTATGTTTTTGTATTTGCTAAGAGTAGCTTTGTGGCATAACATATGGTTTATTTTAGAGAACGAACCATGAGCTGCTGAGAAGAAAGTGTATTCGCTTTTTAATGGATAGAATATTCTATATATGTCTGTTAAGTCTAAATTAGCGATTGTGTCATTGAATCCTATGGTTTCTTTGTTCAGTTTTTGCTTGGAAGATCTGTCCAACTGTAAGAGAGGAGTGTTAAAGTCCCCCAGTATTATTGTGTTTTGGTCTATTTGGTTCTTGAAATTGAGAAGGGTCTGATTGATGTATGTGGATGCACCATTGTTTGGCGCATAAATATTTATGATTGTTATGTCTTGCTGATATAAGTTTCCTTTAAGCAGTATGAAATGTCCTTCTTTATCCCTTTTGACTAACTTTGGCTTGAAGTCTGCTTTATTTGAATTGAGGATGGAAACTCCTGCTTTTTTGCTCAGTCCATTTGCATGGTATGTTTTTCCCCAACCTTTCACCTTTAGTCTGTGGGCATGTTTTTCTATGAGATGAGTCTCTTGAAGGCAGCATATTGTTGGGTCTTTCTTTTTAATCCAATCTGCCAGTCTATGTCTTTTGATTGATGAGTTTAGGCCATTTACATTCAGGGTTGTTATTATTGAGATATGACTTGTATTTCCTGCCATTTTAGCTTTTTGGGGGTTTTTAGCTTAACTTTATTTCTCCTTTGTTTGACTCTTTCTTTAGGGTAATTTCTCCCCATGTTGGCTGCGATTGTTGTTTTTCATTTCTTCTTCTTTGAATATTTTGTTGAGGATGTTCTGTAGGGCAGGCTTTCTCTGTGAATTCTTTAAGTTTTTGTTTATCATGGAAGGATTTTATTTCATCATCAAATCTGAAGGTAAGTTTTGCTGGGTATAAGATTCTTGGTTGGCATCCATTTTCTTTCAGAGCTTGAAATATGTTGTTACAGGCCTTTCTTGCTTTTAGGGTCTGGGCTGAGAAATCTGCTGATATCCATTTTGGTTTCCCCCTGTAGGTAATCTGATGCTTTTCTCTCGCAGCCTTTAAAATTCTATCTTTGTTTTGTATGTTAGGTATTTTCATTATAATGTGCCTTGGTGTGGATCTGTTGTAATTCTGTGTGTTTGGTGTCCTGTAAGCCTCTTGTAATTGATTTTCCATCTCATTGATCATATTTGGGAAATTTTCTGATATTATTTCCTTGAACAGATTATTCATACCCTTGGTTTGTATCTCTGTGCCTTCCTCAATCCAAATAACTCTTAAATTTGTTCTTTTCATGATGCCCCATATTTCTTGGAGGTTTTGTTCATGATTCCTAACCATCTTCTCTGCTTGTTCGACTTTGTTTTCAAGATTAAATATTTTGTCTTCATTGTCTGAGGTTCTGTCTTCCAAGTGATCTATTCTGTTAATTATGCTTTCTATTGAGTTTTTAACTTGGTTTATTGTTTCCTTCATTTCCTTGTTTCCTTCAAGGATTTCTGTTTGTTTTTTTCTCAGAACTTCTATCTCTTTATTGAAGTAATTTTTTGCTTCCTGCAATTGCTCTATTAGCTGATTATTCATAGCCTGAATCTGCTCTCTCGTCACATCATTCTCTTCTTGGATCATTTTAATTACGAACATTCTGAACTCCCTTTCTGTCATTCCTTCTACCATGCTGTCTTTGGGTTCTCTTGATACATCATCTAGATTTGTTTGGGACACTTTCTTCCCGTGTTTTCTCATGTCGCTCATGTATCTTCCCCTCTGATGTTTGAGAGGTGCTTGATCAAGCGTGACCCAAGAAAGCTGCTGTTCCACTTCCTCCAGTTTGGGAATGATCAATGCTTCTGTCAGAGTCAGCCACCAGAGCCGGACACTCCAGCCCCTCCTGGCCAGACCGCCCAGGAGACTCTGTGCAGTGGTGGGGAAGACTGGAGCTTGGCTCTGCGGGCTCAGGAAGTCCCAGATGGTCGCTTTCTGCCAGGAAAGCCACAAAATGGTGCTGAACGGTCCAAACTCACCACCGGAGCTGGAGACTCCAGCCCCTCCAGGCCAGACTGCCCAGGAGACTCTCCCTAATGCCATTCTTATTTCTATTCAGAAGATTTTTTGTTTAGGTATCTCATGGAAGAAGAGTTCTGCCATATTTTTCTTTTTATTAGTAGCACATTTCAGTTAACATAAGGTACTGAAGATTTATTCTCATTATACATCTTACCAAAATGTATTTCTCTTATATTGAAAAATATTCTGTAGTTTCTATATTCCAAATAGCTCCATTCATTCATTTCAAGGGATATTTGGTTTGCTTCCCCATGGTGGCTCTCTTGAATTGTACTGTAGCAAACATTGGTGTTCAAATGTCTTAATTTGCTGTATATGTGAGGGCTTAATACACTCAGAATTTAATGTCTGTCTCTCTAAATTGATGTCAGTATTACCAATTAAGTATTGTAGCTTTTACTGTTTTTAAATCATGAAACAATTTCCCAATTTTGTTTCTATATGAATATTTTTGATGTTTTATAAAATTGTGAGATTTCATAAAATTTCTAGAATAGGTTTGTCTCAAAAAAACAACATTGAGAGTTTGATAGATATTTACATGGAGTCTCCAGATAACTTTGAGGAGTACAAAGGTCTTTTAATTTAATATTTCCATTCAGGAAAAAGACCATGTTCAATACTGTTCAATCAATTGTCACACGTCTGGATTTTTAAGCATCCTTTCCACTTTTGATTTTTAAGATTATTGTATGTTGATCACAAAATAATTTTAATATTTTCATACCTATTATTTGGTTTATTCCTTACCTGTGGTTGATCCAGCTTAATATTTCATTTGCTATTTAGAACATTTAGTATATAAGTGAAATTTGTTTAACGTTTTTGTTTGTTTTTGCTTTGTTTTGCAGTTCTGGGGATTGAACCCAGGGCTTTGTGCTTGTAACCAAGCACTCTACCAACAGAGCTATATCCCTAGCCCCGTTTAAAGTATTTTTATGATTACCATTTTGTTTGAATTTTCCTTTACAGTAAATGAGGAACTGGTGTCTCCTATTACCGTGTTGATTTCAATTTCTGTATTTGCTTCTCTTCATCTTAACTTTTTATGTCTGGTAAGTATGGTGTGAGTTGAAACTGTATCTGTTCTTATTGCAGTATTCTAAGGAAATGTCATTTTAATCTTTGCATAATGTTACAATTTGCCTCTTTTCAAAGATTGTTTTTAATTTAAAATATATTTTATATCACATAATTTCTTGCTTTAAACTGTTTTCCATATCACAATTTGTCACCTCAGCTTTCTTTTGGACACTTTTGCATGTCACACAGTTCTATGCCTTTGCTTTAATTCTACTTGTTTCCTTAGATTTAAAGTTCCCTGTAGATTACATATATTTGTAATTATTTCAGATTTATTTTTTTCTTTTTAAGTTTTTTATTTGTTTTCTTAGATATATATGACAGTATCATGTATTTTGACATATATACATACATGGAGTATAACTTCCCATTCTTGTTTTTGTATGCAATGTGGAGTTACACTGGTTGTGTATTCCCATGTGAACATAGGAAAGTTATATCTGATTCATTCTATTGTCGTTTTTATACCAATCTCCACTTCCTTCCCTTCATTCCCCTTTGTCTAATCCAATGATCTTTTATTCTAGCATCCACATATCAGAGAGAACATTCATCTTTATAAAGTGATGTTTTACTACTTCTACATTTAACATTCACCAGGCACTTCAAAACATCTAGACAGTCTAAATGTTTCAATTAAGGACTCAATTTGTCCACTATGTGCATGACAGTCCTGAAGAAGCCTCATGTATATAACAGTAGTTCTACTTTGAAAATGTATTTAAAATATAATTATTCTGGTCTTTCACCAACTCAATGTGCTATAATGCTCCAATAGTAAGAATACAATCATGCCTTGGAATTTTAGCACAAAACATACAAAATCTGTTTACTAATTCCACTTTGGTCATACACTGGCAATATGTTTAACATCTAGAAAAACTAGATACACATTATAGCTCATTTGTCCTTTTTATACATGATGTATAGGGCAAAGTAAAGCAAAACCTATAAACATAGGAACAGTGGTTACTTTTTCCACATTGTAAGCACAATGACATGGTGCTGCAGAGGACCAGCACACAAAGTTTATTACTTAACAGGAGTTGACTATTGTCCTCCACAAAACATTTCATAGGAATTTTACAAAAAGAAAGTTACAAAATGTGTTATATCTTACCACTTCTACTTTTAACATGTATCAAGTACTTTAGAATGCCTAAAACATCAGTTTTTTCAAAAATGTACTTAGCATTGACAACTATGTAAACAGTAGTCAGTAGTAAAATGCACACACCAAATAAGGTTATAATATGAAAAATGTCTTTTACATATGACCAGTCTGGCACAGAACCCTTTCTTCTCATGGTCAAAGTCTTCTCCATATCCCCTAAACCACTGAATAAACATGAACAATGTCACTCCTAGATGTTGTCACACATCTACATTTCAAACTCATCTCCAGAAGACATTTCTGATTTTTTTTAAAACACATAGGCATTTATGAGACATTATATTCTAATTCTATCACATGTCAGCAACCTCTTTAAAATTTGGTATGTCCAGATGCACCAAACTTTTAAAAGGTTGGGAGGCATGTTGACAGCAGTTCGTATTATATCATATTATATACCTTATATTATATCATAATATATACCTTTTACAAATGGTCAATAAATTTTCCTGAAGGGTGTTTTGCATTTCCAGTTGGTGAAATATAATTTGTTACCCTACAATTTCTCTTTGGTGAAACAAGCAACAATGGTCCAAGAGTACTGACTCTTCCACCCATCATGCCTCATGGCTTTGCTCACATTCTGGGATGGATAAGGCCTTCAATTGCCTTCTCAGGACACAGTGTGGTCTCATGGAGCCTGCATGGAGTGGGCACGGAGGTGCCTAGTCTGTGCTGATTGACCGTATTTTCTGTATCCACTTGCCTTCTTGGGCCCTAAAAGATCCTGCTGGACTTGGCACTTTTGGTTGCTTAGATTCCTCTCACAATTCCTTTATGTATTTTTATTTTATGTGTGTATATTTATTATACATGTGAATATATATACATATATATACACATACATATATATATATCCCACTTTCCTTTATATGTTCTGGGTTTTAATTTTTCATAGGATCTCACTTAGTTGCTAAGACTGGCTTTGAACTTATGGTCCTCCTTGCTCAGACTACCCCATGTTGCTAGGATTGCAGACTTGCAAGCCATGCATGCATCTCTGAGACAGTTTTATTAGGGAATTCTTCACATACACAATTTCTGCTTCTTCATATTACAATTTTTTCTGAATTTAGCTCACTAAATTTTCTTCAAATGGTTATTTGTGTTCTTTCAGTAATTCATAACTCTCCTTATTCTAATGTTCAATTCCTAATGCTTTGCTTCGTCACTTTGGTTAAGCCCTGATTTCCTTTATCTTTATGTGCTGTACTATTTTTAATTATTGTGTCTATTAATAAACAGTCAACATTAGATTATATATTCATTTGGGAAATCTGTATGGAAACTTATAAATAAATAAAAAATAGGCAAGAATTCTAACCCTACATGCTTGTAACCCAGCTAACTGGGAAACCATGCATAAGTTTTTCAAGTATGAGGCAAATCACAGAAAGTTAGAAACAACATCTCAAACAATTTTAGAAGGGGTTGTGCTGTATTCAGTTGTATAGTACCTTGGGCTTAATCTCAAGCACCACACATAAAAAATTGTGGGAATTCATCCACCTTTAGCAGAATCAGGCTTGGCTCAGCCATGGGGTAAGGAGACCTGCCTCCCAGGAACTGGCAGTCAGTCATGAGAAACTTTTAGATAGCCAGGTAGTAGGTGGCCCTGTACAGAGTTGACTTAACCCTAAGGAAATGCTAACTCTCTAAGCAAATGTCTTCCCTAAGTCAACCCCATCCTGTTCCTCCACAGAAGATGCTCCTCCTGGTCTTGGGCACTTTTCCTATTTGACTATAAATAAAGGGAAGGTGGGCTCTTCCACCTTGCTGGAGGCCATATCTGGTATGACCCAATATGTCACACCCCTTCCATTTGAAAAGCATATTGGCTCTTGTGTTTATTGATTAGATTATCTTATTAGTAATTGATTTTTAGCCAGCACTGTCCTCTGACAGGAATCCCTTCCCTCATCCGTGCCAGATGTGGCTGAACTCCCAGAAAAATTTAAAAGAATGACCTCATGATCCAGAAATGCCGTAAGAAATTCATATCCATAAGAGTTGAAATCAGCATTTTAAAGACATATCTCCACCACTATTGTGTTCAGAGCAAAAATGGTTCTCAATATTTAAGATATGCACTCAAACTATGTGCCCGTCAATGATCGAATGAGTAAAAGTATGGTACTTATTACTATTAAGCTATGAAAAAGAAATATTTTGTCATTTAGAGTGACATAGGATTAATGTGCAGGACTTTACATTAAATGAAATACAGAAGACACAGAAAGTCAGTTGCAGGAGTATCTGACACACATGTGGAAATCAGAAATTCAGAGATAATAATTTTGGTCACCAGGTACTGTGTTTTGTGGAGTGTTGGCTTATTCTTAGTCAAAGTCTGCCTATTTTTATTTTAATGGGCATAAAATGGTCAAGACTTTTATTGTAGCACATGGTGACTTTTGTAATATGATCTTGATAAATACTAATAGAATGAATAGAATACTTTGTAAACATAAAACTGTTCAATAAAATAATACATGTGTTATTAATAATGTGACTTTTCACCATATATGTCAATATATGATGATATGATTAGTATATACACAAAGTTGAATTTGTCAATGATAGAAATTAGCAATTAACACGAATTTTTTAAAAAGAAATTTATTAGTCTCAATTGCTATGCATTATCTTCATGCAAGTAATATTGACATAGGCTGCTCAAGGTTTTTATTGCCTCTCAAACTTGCTTTCATGAAGAATCTTCTAAATATATGTGTCTATTTTTCTCATTTAAAATTTCATCCCTACCCTCTTTAACCTTGTTGAATATTCATTGCTTTAGCATCCAAAAATCTACCTGTTATTTTCAGATCACACAGAGTGTGATCATAGACAGAAAACAATTTTCACACAATCTTCAAAAAATCCAGAAATATTTGTGTGTTTAATGTTTCCCTTATTCTACTAAGAGTGAAGGTACCTTGTAGGTTTTTCCTATTTGCACAATGCTATTTTATGGAGAAAGAAATTCTTTAGTGGATAAAAGTAACATACTTCCCTTCCCTTCCCTCTACTATAGTACTCTCCATAGTAATATATTTATCTTGGATACTGTTTCCTCTACAATAGTTTTGATAATTTTTACAACATTTTTGTCATACATATTTGTTTAATATATATTTCCTTAGTAATGATGACCTTGGATTTGCTAATCTGTTACATTGCTGATGTCTTGACATCACTAGCATTGCTATAATTTCATATGTATGAAAAATATATTCTTCCCAGTCAAGTTAGAAAAATATTCTCTATTTTTATTTATTTCAGCCATGACATCTCATCATACTCAAGAATTTTCATCAGATCAGGCCATAAGACATGTATTTCAAAAAGTAAAAAAATGGAGAATATGGAAATTGGGACCTTGACTGTTTACAGCACAGGACAATATGGAAAACTGTAAGTGAGAGTGAACATCAGAAATTATATTATAAAAAATCAGGCCTCATTCACTACCATAGAATTCATATTGGTGAGAAGCCCTACAAATGTACAGAATGTGGCAAAACTTTTAATGCAAATCTCAGCTTATTCTCCATGAGAAAATTCATACTGGAGAGAAGTCCTACAAATGTAAACAATGTGGCAAAGCTTTTAATGAAAAATTACACCTTGTTTGCCACCAGAGGATTCATACTAAAGAGAAGCCCCACACATGTAAAGAATGTGGCAAAGCTTTTAATGCAAAATCACACCTTATTTGCCACCAGGGGATTCATACTGGAGAGAAGCCCTACAAATATAAAGAATGTGGCAAAGCTTTTAATGCAGAAGCAGTCCTTATTTGCCATCAGAGAATTTACACTGGAGAGAAGCCCTACAAACATGAGGAATGTGGCAAAGGTTTTAATGCAAAAGCAACCCTTATTTACCACCAGAGGATTCATACTGGAGAGAAGCCCTACAAATGTGAGGAATGTGGCAAAGCCTTTAATGCAAATGCAAAACTTATTCGCCACCAGAGGATTCATACTGGAGAGAAGCCCTACAAATGTAAAGAATGTGGCAACAATTTTTATCAAAGTTCACACCTTACTCAACACAAGAGTATTCATACTGGAGAGAAGCCCTACAAATGTGAGGAATGTGGCAAAGCTTTTAATGCAAAAGCAAAACTTATTCACCACCAGATGATTCATACTGGAGAGAAGCCCTACAAATGTAAAGAATGTGGCAAATCTTTTCATGCAAAATCATACCTTACTTGACACCAGAGGATTCATACTTGAGAGAAGCCCTACAAATATAGAGAATGTGGCAAAGATTTTTATCAAAGATCACACCTTTCTTGACATCAGAATATTCATATGAGAGAGAAGCCCTACAAATGTGAAAAATGTGGCAAAGCTTTTTGTGAAAATCACACCCTACTTATCTTCAGAGAATGCACATTGGAGAGTAGCCCTACAAATGTAAAGAATGTGGCAAAGATTTTTAATCCAAAATGATGGCTTAGTGATAGTAGACTGAAACAGACATGATTATCTCATGTGCATGTATGACTGCATGACCAATGTGATCCTGCAATAAGTATAATCAGAAAAATTATACACTCCATTTGTGTATAATCTATCAATGCTTTCTCTCTCATGTACAAAAAAATAGAACAAATAAATTTTTTTAAAAAATGTACCTTACTTATCACCATAGAATTCAAACTGGGGAGAAGCCCTACAAATATAAAGAATGTGAAGCCTTTAATAGCAAAGTACACCTTATTCACCACCAGAGAGGTCATACTGGAGAAGCCCTACAGATGTAAAGAATGTGGCAAAGTTGTTTTTTTTTTTTTTAACTGTTTTTGTTTTTAATTGTTTCTAATTAGTTATACATGACAATAGATGAATTTAGACAAATTATACCCATAGCACAAATTCTTCCAAAGGCTGAGAATGGTGCAGAGACACACAGATAGTGCAATCATACATGTATACTGTGTGATAATGTCCATACCATTTCACTGTCCCTCCCCTCCCCAAAATGCTTCTCCTTCTCTCACAGTGTCTAAACTATCCAAAGACCCTTCATTCCCCCCACATTATGTATCAGCATCTGCTTATCAGAGATAACATTTGGACTTTGGGTTTTTTTATATTTGACTTATTTTACTTAGCATGGTATTCTCCAGCTCCATCCATTTACCAGCAAATGCCATTATTTCATTCTTTCAGTCTGAGTAACATACCATTGTGTATATATACCATAGTTTCTTTAACCATGCATCTGTTAGAAAGCATCTAGGTTGGTTCCTGAATTTAGCTATTGTGAACTGAACTCCTATAAACATTGATATGGCTGTGTCCCTGTAGTATGCTAATTTTAAGTCCTTTGGGTGTAAACCAAGGTGTGGGATATCAGGGTCAAATGATGGATCCATTCTGAATTTTCTGAGAAATCTCAATAATGCTTTCCAGAGTGGTTACCCCGATTGTAGTCCCACCAGCAATGTATGAATACACATTTCCCCCAATATCCTCATAAGAATATTTTGTTGATTTGATTCTTGATAATTGTCATTATGATAGGAGAAAAAATCTTTGAGTACTTTTAAATTGCATTTCTCTAATCACTAGAGATGATTAACTTCTTTTATATATTACATGATCAGTTGTATTTCTTCTGTGGAGTGTCTGCTCATTCATTAGCCCATGTATTGATTGGGTTATTTGGTTTTTTGGTGTTAAGTTTTTTGTGTTCTTTATATATCATTTGGATTGGTGACCTATGTAGGTGCAGGTGGTAAACATTTTCTCCCATTCTGTAGGCTCTCCCTTCACATTATTGATTGCTTTGTTTGCTGAGAAAAAACTCGTAGTTTGAATCTGTCCCATTTATTGATTCTTCATTTTACTTCTGCTTTCAGAGTCTTGTTAAGGAGGTTAATTCCTAAGCCAATATAGTGGAGATTTGGTCCCACTTTTTCTTTTATTAAGCACAGGATCTCTTTTCTAGTACCTACCTCTTTAATCCCCTTTGAGCTGATGTTTTTGCAGGGTTAGAGACAGAGTTTTAATTTTATTTTGCGACACATGGGTTTCCACTTTTACTAGCACCATTTGTTTAAAAGACTGTCTTTTTTTCAATGTATGTTTTGGGTGTATTTTTCTAGTATGAGATATCCATATTTATTTGGGTCTTTCTGTGTCTTCTATTCTGTAACATTGTTCTATATGTCTATTTTGGTGCCAATGATTTGTTTTTTTGTTACTGTTGCTCTGTAGTGTACTTTGAGGACTGCATTGTGATTCCCTCCTGCTTCACCTTCTTGAAATGAATTACTTTGGCTTATTTTTCCAAATGAATTTCATGATTGCTTTTTCTGGTTGTGTGAAGAATGTCACTGGGATTTTAATAAAATTGCACTGAATATGTATAATAGTTTTGGTAGTATGGCCATGTTGCCAATGTTAATTCTGCCTATCCAAGAGCATGGAAGATCTTTCATCTTCTAAGGTTTTCCTCAGCTTTGTTATTTGTTGTTCTGTAGTTTCCACAGGTCTTTTCCCTCTTTTATTAAGTTGATTACCAAGTATTTTATTTTTTGAAGCTATTGTTAATGGAGTAGTTTTAAGAATATCTACTCCAGGTGATTCATCACTGACATATAGAAATGCATTTGATTTATGATATTGATTTAATATCCTGCTATTTTGCTGAATTTTCTTGTTAGTTCTAGAAGTTTTCTAGTGGAGTTTTTTGGGTTGCCTAAATATAGAATCATGTCTTAGGCAAATAGTGATAATGAGTTCTTTTTCCTGTTCATATCCCTTTAATATCTTTCATATGTCCAATTGCTCTGGTTAGAGTTTCAAGTACTATGTCAATTAGAAGTGGTGAAAGAGGGCATTCCTGTCTTCTTCCAGTTTTAAATTTTTTTCTCTTTAAAATGATGATGGCCTTTGGCTTAACATAGATAGGCTTTACAATGTTGAGGTATGTTCCTACTATCCCCAGTTTTTCTAGTGTTTTAAGCATGAATAGATGCTGGTTTTTGTCAAATATATTTTCTGCATCCATTAAGATACTCAGATGATTCTCATCTTTAATTCCATTAATGTGATTGTATTTATTGATTTCCATATGTTGAATCAGCCTTGCATCCCTGGGTTGAACTCCACTTGATCATGATGCACCATCTTTTTGGTATGTTTTTGCATGTGATTTGGCAGAATTTTATTAACAATTTTGGGATCTGTGTTCATCAGGGATATTGGTCTAACGTTTTTATTTCTTGGTGTGTCTTTGTCTTGTTTTTGTACTAGCCTCATAGAATGAGTTAGGAAGGATTCCCACCTTTTTTATTTAATAGTGTAGTTTGGGGAGTATTGGTGTTAATTCTTCTTTGAAGGTCTTGTGGAACTGAGCTGAGATTCCATCTGCATAGTACTGGGCTTTCTTGTTCAGTAGGCTTTTGATAGTCTTCAATTTTATTGCTTGAAATTGATCCATTTATATTTTATTGATTCAGTTTGGGTAGTTCATGTGTCTAGAAATGTGTTGAGCTCTTCAAGATTTTCTATTTTATCTGAGTATAAATTCTCAAAATAGTTTCTTATTATGTTCTGTATTTCAGTAGTGTTCATCATGATATTTCCCTTTTAATCACAAATTTTAGCTATTGGGGTTTTCTCTTTTTCTTCATTAGTATAGATATGTTTTTATCAATTTTTTACTTCCAAGAACCAACTTTAACTTTCCTCACTTTTTTTTAGTTTTTGCTTTTGTTTCAGTTTCATTGATTTCAGCTCTTGTGCTAATATTTTCCTGTCTTCTACTGCTTTTGGTGTTGATTTGTTCTTTTTATAGGGCTTTGTGATGTAATATAGTCCATTTATTTGTTGGTTGTTTATTCCTTTAATAAATGAGGTCAATGTAGTTCCTCTTAGTACTGCCTTCATAGAGTCCTAGATATTTTGATATGTTGTATTACTGTTCTCACTTCCCTCTAAGTATTTTTTTTATTTCCTCCCTTACTCCTACTGCTATTCATTCATCATTCAATAGCATGCTATTTAATCTCCAGGTTTTGGAGTAGCTTCTATTTTTTTTATTTTATCATTGATTTCTAATTTCATTTCATTATGATCTGATTGAATACAGGGTAGCATTTCTATGTTTTTTTATTTGCTAATTGTTTCTTTGTGGTATAACACAGTTTGTTTTTAAAAGGATATGTGTGCTGCTGAGAAGAAAGTATATTTGCTCAATGATGGATGAAATACTCTATGCCTGTGGAGTCTAAATTGTTGATTGTAATATTTAGTTCTATTTCTTCAATTTTTGTTTGGAAGATATATCCAACAGTGAGAGAGGTATGTTAAAGTCATCCAGTATTACTGTGTTATGGTCTATTTAATTCTTGAAATTGAGAAGGGTTTGTTTGATGTACATATATGCTCCATTGTTTGAGATATATATATTTATGATTATTATGCATTGTTGATGTATGATTCCCTTAAGCAGTATGAAATGTCCTTCTTTATCCTTCTAACTTTGACTTTCAGTCCACTTTATCTGATATGAGGATGGAAACCTCCACTTGTTTACAAAGTTCAGGTGAATGATATGACTTTTCCCAACTCTTCCAATTCAGTCTGTGAATTCTTTTCCTAGGAGGTGAGTCTCTTTAGACAGCATATTGTTTGGTCTTTTATATTCATACCAACCTGCCAGTCTGTGTCTTTTAATTGATGAGTTTGAGTCATCAATATTCAGGGTTATTATTGAGATATGATTTGTATTCCCAGGAATTTGAGGGTTTTTTTTTTCTGTTTTTATCTTGACTTAGTTTCTCCTTTCATTGACTTTTATTTTGTTCATTTCCTCTGCTGGTTTTTATTTATTTTTTTTTTTCATTTCCTCCTCATGGAATATTTTTCTGAGAATGATCTATAGTGTAGGCTTTCAATTTGTGAATTTTTTTAACTTTTGTTTCTCATGGAATGTTTTTATTTCATCTTCATATCTGAAGCTTAGTTTTTCTGGATATACAATTCTAGATTTAACATCCATTTTCTTTCAGAGTTTGATATATGTTGTTTCAGGATCTTCTGGTTTTGAGGGTCTGGCTTGAAAAATCAGCTGAAATCTCAATTGGCTTCCCTCTATATGTAATTTGATTTTTTTTTCTCTTAACAGCTTTTAAAATTCTATCTTTATTCTGTCTGTTATTCATTCTCATTATAATGTGTGTTGGTGTGGGTCTGTTGTAATTTTGTACATTTGGGGTCCTGGACGTCTCTTTTATTTGTTTTCCATATCATTTTTTAGATTTGGAAAATTCTCTGATATTATATCATTGAAAAGATTGTGAATTCCTTTCATTTTTATCTCCATGCCTTTGCCTATTCTGATAAATCTTACATTTGATCTTTTTATGTTATCCCATGTTTCTTGAAATTTATGTTCATGGTTTCTTTCCATTTTTTCTGTGTGGTTGACTTTATAAAGTATATATTTTTATTTCATTGTCTTAGGTTCTGTTTTCCAAACGGTCTAGGCTGTTGATGATGCTTTTTATTGAATTTGTAATTTGCTTTATTAATTCCTTCATTTCACAGATTTCTGCTTGATATTTTTTCACAATTTCTAAATATTGATGTGATCTTTCATTTCCTGTATTTTTCTTTCATTCCACTCCTTATACTAAACTTGACTTCACACATCAGTTTAACTATGTTCATTCTAGTCCCATCTCTGCCATTTTTTTAATGTGTTGTCAGTTGATTCAACAATTACTATCCAGCCTGCTGACTCAGTTACCTGTCCTGTGCTTTACACAGACTACCACTGTGCATAGTGAAAGCCTCAGTGACCAAGATTATTATAAAAACTTCATATTCTTAGAATTGTCGAAGACATGAGAAGGGCTGCCTCACAGGCAGTGTTAGACTAAGTCATGGGCACTGCCTGGAAGTAGGTGGATGGTTAAGTTTGAGGTCTGCATCATTCTCTGGTGCAGTTGGAGTGATTGAAGTCTCTAGTATCTTCTCTTTGTGTCTGCAGATAGCTGAAGCTGTGTTGCTACTGAAGGTGTGTGGCAGGTCAGGAACTGTTTCTGTGCAAAGTGAACAACCCTAGAAGCATGGGCTCTTAGAATGACAGTTCCATTTGAATTTTCAATGTAGTATTTAATGACAAGAGTTTAATATTCTGTGTGCCAATTCTTCATTTGAGATGAAATGTCACTTCATTTTATATGAGTGAATTTAGTGATAATAATGCATTGTAAGCAAATATTAGCCTATTATACATCTTAAGTCAGTTGCTCATAATTGCTTTTCACCAACTCTACTAAATGCTTTATTTAAAACTAGGATAATTAAAGTACAGTTTTAATGAGCAACAAATTCTGATGTTGCTAAGCCTGGGATGTGTTAGTTGAATCATACCTTTCTCTTTTTGAGCTCTTAAATTTATGTC
The DNA here is from genome assembly GCA_020662805.1 of Glaucomys volans. NCBI lineage: Eukaryota > Metazoa > Chordata > Mammalia > Rodentia > Sciuridae > Glaucomys > Glaucomys volans. The sequence goes on from JAJEJO010051306.1 coordinate 86,186, forward strand.
CACAAAATGTTTTGAAATGGCAACAGTCATAAGCAACAGGCTTTTTAAGGTGCATATATTATATACCATGAAATGATTCTTCTTTATGGCAGTCTTATCTGCCTATGTCCATTGCATTCCTGGGTTACTTGTACTAACTGTAATCCCAGGAGGCAAAGAAAAGGCCCAGCAACTGGGTCACAAGTGATTGCCCATACTAAGCAGTGAATATATATCAATAATTTGATAAGTATTTATTGGATTAATGAATAAATCAGATAGCTGGAAAGATGGTGTTGGATAAAGTACACTGGAGTAAGGGCTCCAGTCTCAGCCCTGTCATTATGGATCTGTGACCTTGGGCAAGTCAGATAACCATCCTTAACAAAGCTACGGTAGTGGGATATCTCAAATGGAGGTAGTAGTTGCAGCCCTGCTAAGGTCATGGAGTAACAACAGTAAATGTTTATTTCATAAATAAAATCATAGGTGTGAAAATACACCTTAACTTGTAAAGTAAACATCATGTGGTGATATTATTATTTTCATGCCCACCTATGCCAATTACACTCTAATTTGACAAATCAACATACATTAGTATTCAGAGTCATCTACTTCTCTCTAATTTGGAAATTTGTTTTTAGGTAGTTTTTGCAAAATGAATTTTCAGTCTTTGCAGTGCTGCCCAGCAGTGCAGACTGGTAAGAACTGTGTCCCATCCTCCCTTCCATTCCTTCTCTCGCAGTGAAAATGTTCTTGGGAAACTCAAGCAATTCTACTATTGGCTGGGTTATTATGGAGGCATTACATCTGTACATCTCATGTACATTTCATTACCCAGTCAAATATGAGTGACTTTTATCAGCCTCTTTGTTGGATTATCAGTGTTAGATACAGGTCATTTTATCATTTGTTCCCTCATTAAGAAGTACCTAATTATGCCCATGTCATCTATGAAACTTACCTCTTAAAGTTCCAAATTCCCTAACAGTCAAATGTGCTTTGACCCTGGCCAGGGACATTGTTGTAATAGGAAGTTGGAAAGACTTTGCAAGGCTATTTATTTGGATCCAGACATAGTCATGGTCCGTAAGCACAACTTTGGATAATTGTTCAGATTTCCTGTCACCTGTACATCTAAGGAAGAGCTAAGAATCACTGGGATTCAGTCTGTACTGGCACTTAGAAAAGTGTTCATCAAGGTAATCTGAGCTTATCCCAGGTCTTTGGGCAGAAATATTGGCCACCAGAGTTGCATTCCCATATTTAAAGGAAGTGGGAAGGGACTGTTCTCTCATCCTTTGAGAGAAATCTGAAAGAAGATTTATATTGCAATTCAAGGTGATGTGTGTTCCATGCCAGGACATTGGAACACTTTATGGTCAGGTCTGCAAGGAATTTATAGACTGGAGAGTAGAAACCAATCGGTCATGGGGAGAATCAAGTGTCATAAGGAGATAAAGTTGGGCCACTTGAAGTTGAATGGAACAGCTTCTGTAGTAGGCAACTCATGCACAGGGTGGGTGCCCACAGAGATAAAGTCCTCGGAACTGAATGAGGCACATCACTGTCTCAGAGTGAACAGAAGTATGTGGGAGCTGGATGAGTATGGAGAGCTCACTGTGTTAGAGCAGAAAGAGTGGCTTTGAGACTCAGTGATTCTCCTCAGACATTTTCTGATTCTAGAAAAGCCTAACTTAATGATTGGGTATTCCATTTTTTTATATGTGAAGTGAGTGCACAACAGTCTTGTGACTGACATGAACATATCTTGCCTTTTTGTTGGATGGGGCTGTGGTGAAGGGTGGAGGAAGTTGGCAGTTCCTTAGGAGGATGGAATTTGGATGCAGGTTTAGGAGACATGTAGCCCATGCATGTGATGTTGACTCAAATACTTTTCTTACCTGTATTCAGGACTGCTCTCATTCTTCATATCATAATATGAAGAAAAACAGAGGCAGCCTTTTCATACAGATTCTGTGGATAACTGGATAGGGAAAGTAAGGGAGTAGGTTATTTAAAGTCAAAGCATATGTTAGGGGTGGAGCTCAGGATGCACCTCAGTCCTTGAATGGGACCTTTCTGGTCATTTTTGTGAATGCTTGTGAAATGGTTCCTCTGCTTGCCCACAAAGGTGACAATGTGGCAGAAGGCACTTTGTGCCCATACTCTGGTGTTGTGATGCCATATGCAGTCAGGTTCTTGGGCAGACTGCTGAGTTCTAAAAAGTTCCTTTTCTCCCTTTGTGATGTGCACAGATAGTGAGCTGGCCTGCCCACCTCTTTGGACTTTTATGTGTGTGCATAATTATCAAATACTGGCACAGATATAGGGCTCTTGTGAATTACCAAATTTCACATATGTTTAATGTGAAATCATTTCTCATGAGCGCTTACTCTTTGCTGTAATCAGAGCTGACCAAAACCTAGCTAGGTCTAATGGCTAGAGTAATTGCTCCATATGAGAGTCCCTAGTATCCAATCATCATTCAGTCCATAAATCTCACCTCTACTAGGCTCTGCAGATGAAAAGATCAATAAAATGGCCTTACTCTTTAGAGCTTATGGTCTAGTGAGTGGACTATAGCTGCCTCACAGCAGTTCATCTCATGTAGTCTTTTTTTTTATTAACAGCTTTATTGAGGTATAATCTACCCACCATGAAGTTCATTTGTGAAGTGTCCAGTTTTGGTTCTAGGGTATTAACACATCTACAGCACCTCTCACCACTATCAGAAATTTTCCATCTAAAGGAAAACCCTGTACCCATTTGTAGTCATTCCCAATCTTGCCTCTTCACTAGATCCAGGAACCATGAATCTTTGCCTCAATAATTTGTCCTTTCTGAATATATAATACAGAAGGAATATACAGTGCTAGGCCATTTGACACCATCTGTGTCCTTAAGTGAGCTCTCTTTTTCTTTCCTCTTGTCTTTTGCTGTTCATTGTCTGATTCACTGAGTCATTTCATTGGTACATTTTCTGGCCCGAGTTCTGTGGAGTAAAGAAAAGGCACTCCTTCCTTCAACAAGTATTTGTCAGATGCCTCCTTTAAGTCACACTCCACTGGTTCCCATTCTCACTAAATTCACAGTGTGATAAAGGTATAATGGCAAACATGAGCAAAACACAGACACATCAATAATGAAATGATTAGGGAAGACCTGTTCAAGGATAGAATACTTATACCAAAGATTGAAAGGGAACCAGTGACACAAAGAGATGGGGCTAGACACTGGGCACAGCATTTCATGCTAAGGTGGGCAGGAGTCTGGTGAGTTCCAAGGCCTCAAAGGAAGCCAGAGTGGATGCAGTGCTATTAGGAGGTGGCCCCAGGTCAAATGAGCAGAGCCATGGTCACCTGGGACTTTGTTGTGGGAAAAAGATTTGGATTTTTCCAGGTGTACTGGAGGCTTTAAATCAGGACTGTGCTATGATCTGATTTGGTTTAAGAAAATCTGGCTACTCTTTGAATAATGGAAGTAAGGATCAAATTAGAAACAGAATACTCGGGAAGCTTCTGCAAATGTCTGGCAAATGGCACTGGCAGCCTTGGCTAAGACAGGGCAGAAAAAATGAAGCAGAGTAGATGCATAAAAAAACTATGTCTAAAGGAAAGTGGGCAGTTCTTAAAGATGGGTTGAGTGTAAAGTGGAGTCAGGGTCTGATTTGAGCCCTTTGGTATACATTTTTCTAAAGTGAAGAAAGTTGGATTCAAATGGCTCTGTGACATATGAAAACTCTAGGCAGAAAGATTGGACATTTTTTATACCCAGAGCTCACAGGAAAGCTGGGATTGGATACTCAGAAGTGGGAATCATCAGTGTAGAAGGAGTACTTGAAACCATATTAATGGACAAGCTCCTCCAGGGGAAAATTCTAGAGAAGAGATGAAAGCTCCTTTAATCTGCCACATTTAAAGAAGGACAGAGATAAGAGCTGGGGAGGAAGCATCAGGGAAGCCTGGTGGCATGCAGTCATCAGGAAGCAGCTTTTTCAGCCAATTCCAGCCATGTTGAGAAGTGTTGAATCAATAGGAAGTGAATTCAGTAGAGAAGGAATAAATAAGAGATCAGCAAAGCAGAGGCAGAGAATGGGAGACATGAAGAAGAAAATAAGAAGCAGAGAGCAAGGATTTGTGAGCCTATCTTTAGACCATCCATCATCTTTGGGCAAAACCTGCACATAACAGACTCAGCTCCAAAGCCTGGTTGGGAAAAGTCCAACTTCACCCTCATCAAGGTTATAAATTGGAAAGCACCCTGCAAAAAAAATGTGCTGTGGACAGATTAGAAAGTTTAGGACCAGACAACCATAGTGGCACTGTTTCATGCTTCACCCAGGATGATTTTTCTCCATGTTTTAAAGTTGGTTTTTAGTGTGTGCTAATGGTATTGCACTGTTTTATCTTGGAAGGTTATAAATGAGGAGGCATCCTTAGAACTTTCTTAGCTTTTGACAGCATGAATCTTTCCTTCAGCCTAGACTGGTCCATGCATTATTAGAAGAGGTAAATTTTTATATCTGAGATAAATTATGTGCCCTGGTGATATATAGAATGTGTATATTTTTACAGTTGGAGTCTATAACTCAATATATGAAGCAATTTTTGAGAATGACCTACAGTGAATAATTTTGGTCTGTGTTCATGGCCTTTTTGATATCTATCTTTCATTCTATAAAACCATTGCTTAATTTAGTGATCTAAATTATTTACCTGTGCTTTGTAGAATTTGGTATTCTACTTAAAAATCTATCTTGCCAAGTACTTTAAACAACTCATTCACTCTCAATGCTTTCATTAATTTTTCTTAATTTAAAAATGGACAAATAAAGAGAATTCAAAACCTGGCTTGAAGCTTCTGTATAGGGATTAAACTTACTGAGTTAAATTTCAGTTAAATTTAATAATTTTTTCTGCAAAACAGAATTCATATTAATTGAACTTGAAGAGAATGGAGGCATTGGCAACTTGCCTGTGGCTTATCTCTGATTCTTGGTTGAGAGTGGATTGTCTAGTTGTTTAGTGCTTGGCCTTCCATTATACTATTTATGAATTTGAGTAAATTTTAAATGCCCTGGGTACAATTTTGTCATTTCTTTGATCTTGTGAAGAAATAAAGAATGTGACAGTCATAGAATTTTTGAGCAGCATCTAGAGATTAAATTTTAAAAATAATATTTCTGATTTATTCATGGAAAATGTCCCTGATTTAGAACAATTTTGTTATCTAACTATTCTTTTTAACACCTTTAGGAATATATAACATGTAAACATTGGAAAGATGCAATGAAAATGGTAGTTAAGAATGTGAACTTGGAAATCAGGGTACATGGGTTTGAATCCTGTCTCTGACACATCACACCATGAGGCTTTGGGCACACTACTCAGCCTCTCAGGATAAAATCTTCTTCCATCCCTCTGAGTACATGAATCATACCTTTGTCCAGTGTCTCAATATTGTATTTGCTACCTCCATAATATCAGATGGTTGCGGCATTACATCTTCCTATTCACATAAGGCTATTTTACTTAATAATGGCCCCAAAGCATTTGGATAGGGATGCAAAGGAGGCACCATGGCATGAAACATGAAGGATGGTTTAACTCCAATAATGTGTGGCAACACTGCAAGTACATAGGAAAAAAATCACTCTATTTTGGGTTTGGGAATGTTCATGGTTTCAGACATCCATTGGGGGAGGTCTTGAAATATATCCCCTGGGGAACAGGGGGATGGGCTGCTCTATTATTGCTGTTTTTAGGGTTTCCAACATAGGTAGGGCAATGGTGGAATTATTCTGTTGGTGATCAAGCAACCCTTAAACACCAAAATTTCACTTTTAAAAAAATTTGATTGCCCTTATGCCATCAGGAGATATGAAAGTTATTTCCTTAATCCTTTTATGAAAAAGAGTCCAAATTCTTTCTTTCTTTTTCTTTCTTCTTTCTTTCTTCTTTCTTTCTTTCTTTTTCTTTCTTTTTCTTTCTTTCTTTCTTTCTTTCTTTCTTTCTTTCTTTCTTTCTTTCTTCTTTCTTTCTTCTTTCTTTCTTTCTTTCTTCTTTCTATTTATTTATTTTTGTTTTTGTTTTTGTTTTTGATACTGGGGATTGGACCCAGGGACACTCGACCACTGAGCCACATCCCCAGTCCTATTTTGCATTTTATTTAGAGACAGGGTCTCACTGAGTTGTTTAGGGCCTCACTAAGTTGCTGGGGCTGGCTTTGAACTCGCGATCCTCCTGTCTCAGCCTCTCAAGTGCTGGGATTACAGGCGTGCACCACCGCACCTGGCTGAAAAAGAGTCCAAATTCTTAATAATGGTAGGTAGAAAGGAACTAATGAAGTACTACTGAAATTAATGTTGTGAGATGAATTGTAAGTTATGCAGGTTTTAAAGATATCTGAGTTGGGCATGGTGGCACATACCTGTAATCCCAGTGGCTTGGGAGGCTGAGGCAGGAGGATCACAAGTTCTTAGAAAATTCTTGGTATGGAACTGGGAGTGAGAAGCATGTATTCTTCTTGCATTCTTACCTTGCATTACACATTTATTCTGAAAGTAAAACCTATTATTGTGAACAACTCTCCTAGATAGATTGTCCACTTCAAGGCTCTGTTTTAGCAGGCAGAGAAAGTACTGCTGATTCAGGCCATCTTTCTTATGATCCTGAGAAATGATTAGTGGTGATGATGGCTGCTGAAGGGAGGGTCCCACAATCACAGTCTAGGTCAGAGGAGATGCACAGCAGCAACAACTGTTTTGCCCTGTCCTCCACGTGTGTCTCATACTAACATGTTAAAGCTATGTAATGTATTTGCAACTTGTGCAACTGTGTAGATGCACATGTATACACATGTATGCATTAGCTAGTAAACTCATTTAATTTCACTTTGGACTTTGATATTTAGATGTCATAATTTTAATTTGATAATTAAATAGATTATTTTACTCCCATATTTTAAAACCTATTACAGGGGTAAAAGGCTTTGACACTGGGAGTTGGTGAAGTAGGGAAGTGCCAAAGTTGAGTGGACTGTAGAAGGGCAACACAAGGGAGCCTTGTGTCCATGAAAATTCTCTGCCTTGACTGTGTCACAGCAGCCTTCGGGTCAGTTTTCCAGTGGTGATTTTACAGACTGTGACCATTTCACGAAATTGGGTAAAGGGGACAAATGGTCTGTGAATTATTACTTAAATCAGCCTGTAAATCTGCAGTTATTCAAGAGCACAGAGAGAGGGAATGGGAGGAGAAACATGACACCTGCTAACACTGCTAGAAAACGTTATATTCCCAAAGGCTAGATGGTTCCTAAAAGGAACTATTTGTAACTGTTCTTGGGTCAGAGAGTGTATTAAGACTTTTAAGTCCATAGATGATCATTGTGGTGACAACATAGCCACTGGTTATTGCTGTTTGATGCTGTGTACCCCATGTTCAGCATATCATTATTTCAAAACTGCAGAGTCTTCTGTGTATTCCTTAGGGATGTGATCTACCTTTCCCAAGCCCTAAAGTGCAGTGAAGCAAGCAGGAAGCTGCACAGTCTGGTGTAACAGAGCCTGGGCTCAGACACCAGACCAGGGTTCACATCTCAGCTCTACCTCCTCACGTTTGTATGATCTTTGGCCAATCAGTTAATGTTTTTGACTTAATTTCTTACATGTAGTATGAGATCTGTGAACTCAATTTTCTCTCTATCATTCGGGTGTTGTGAAGAATAAATGAGACAATGAAAACACTTCATACATGCTCTGCAGATGCCCAATTTTCTGCACTTATTACTGGAAGGAAGTATAGTAGTGATGCAGAGGAATCAAGAAATAGATTTCATTTTTGCTTCCAACAATTCTGATTTTTAGAAATCCTCTTAGCCTTTTGTAACTTGGTCTCCTTCTGTGGAATCTCAGTATGTCTGAGTAGATGACAGGTGAATAATCTTCCAGGTTTCAACTTCCTGGGTACTGAGGTGAACTTTTTAGAGGCAATAAAACTATTGCCTCATTTTGAATCTTGACTGCCTCAGTTCTGAGCCATGCACTGCACACTGCCCATCCATATCTTGTCCCCTCAGCTTTTCAACCTTTCTGGGGTTTTGTTCAGAACAGTATTGTAATCCACCCACCCCAGGTACAAAGCGTGGTTACTACTACTGTTCTACTTCCTCTATTACTACTAATAATACTCTACTTAAACTACTGCCCAACAGGCAAATCTACCAGTGTCCCATTCTCTGCCTGCCTTGTGTTTCTCCAGTTAAAGATTTATTAGAGTTCTTTCACTAATTCATTTGCATGTTGGCTGAGATTCTTTTCCAGATCTATGGGCAGAGTAGAGCAGTTGGGGAAGACACCATCGGCTCTGAAAACCCTAGCTGCTTGCTATCTGGTTCTTTGAGGAACATGTTCACTAACCCCTCATCTAAGAAAATTATAACAGCTGTGTCCTTAAGTTTCCTGGTTTATATACTACCTGTGAGGATTGTATGGCCTGTGTTTCCCTCTTTCTGCTCCATTCCACCTGGCCTGTTCACATGCTCACTGTATAATTCAAAAGAGCTACCACATCTAGAAGCATCCCACCTATAAAAAACTGAATACAACCCAGCAGGAAAAGGAAAGAGGGAAGGGCAGGATTTTTCACAGTCATCCCTCAGCTGTTGTCCTGGGCTCCAGACTCCCTTAGTATTTTTGTTATATGAAAAGATAAACTCATATTTTTGTAAGACTTTTAAAATCATTGGTTGTTTTTGCCCGTGACAGGATGAAACCCAATGTTATGGCCTTATTTGTAAAATTGTAAACAAATTGCTTAACTTCTACAGGCTTCAGATTTCCTATTTCTTTCCCACTTTAATAAAAATAATGAAGATTAAATTAGATAAATATAGATAAATTATATAGATACATTAGATAAATTATATAGATATATTAGATAAATATACATATAGATAAATTATATATCTATATAATTATAATCTAAATTATATATCTATATATATATCTATATATATCTATATAATTTATATATATATTTAATTATAATTTATCTATATATTTTATAAATATATAATTTATCTAGATAAATTATATATCTATAATTTATTTTATTTATTATTCTTGATAAATTATAGATATAGAATTTAGATATATCTTATTTATTATTCTAGATATAATTTATCTAGATATATAACTTATCTAAATATATTTATATTTTATAAATATATTTATATAATTTATCTAGATAAATTATAGATATATAGATAAATTATATAGATATATTAGATAAATATAAAGCTATGGTTCAATTCCTTCTGTAGTATAAGCAAGTAATTGGAAGTTATTTTTATTTCCTGACTAATCCATGCATAATTCTAAATTACTTTGAGTCTCTGTCTACACAGGCACATATTCAACAAATTGAATACCTTTTGCAAAAATCATGTTTTGTTTAGAAATGTTTTGACAACCAGAACATGTATTTCAGTTGCAAATAAAAATGTTGCAATGTAGATGTAGTTGTTTTGACCATCTGTGTGGAGATGAATGCTTTCTATTTGAGTTAAACTATGGAATATGTTTGCTAAGTGTTTTTGAAAATATATTTGTCCTCTTTTTTAGAATATTGTCTTGATGTTATTGATGATATTAGGCAATGTTTACACTTTATGACATATATCATATCAAAACTATTTTTAGAAACAAGGAATGGCAGCTGCTGTGGAAATCTGGGTACTGCTGAAGCCAGATTCCCACACCTTATTATGGCTCTACTATTTCTTAGAGTGCTAACTGGCTGACCTTCCACATGTCAGTTACCATGAATGCAAAACCAAATGACATGTTATTATTACATCTCAAGTACTGATGGTTTTACTATAACTGTGCTTTTTCCTTTGAGGGTAATGATGAAATCATATTTTCCCCAAAGTATAATTTACTTGAGACTTACTGTGAATGTTCAATGATAGTGATAAGGATTTACATTTTTATAATCATATTGGTTTCTCTTTCAAATTTATCATGTAGTAAATCAGAAAATAAGGTACCTGGATGCATATTCCTTTTGATGTCACTTAGGGTAAAGGGAATCCCAATAAATCATGCATCAAATGGCACTACCAATAATGAATTATGAGATTATTATATAGCTTTCACAGATAATTTGCCAAGCCATCATATCCCAGTCCATCTTGTTTAGATAGAACAACAACATTGCTTGTCTTCAAGATCCCACATTATCTTTGATCACAGGTGATGTTATACTATTATTTTTTCAAGTTGATTAAACTCTCTGTCACAAGGTCAAAATAAATGTTACATTAATAAAAACCTAATGACTTGTCTTTAGAGTTCCAAAAATTACTCTAGTGTTTTGCAAGTGTATAACATCTCTCATAATATGTACTCACAAACACTTCAGAAATAAAATACACTAATATTTTTTCCTGGATTTATAGGTGGTTCACTGGCTAAGATTTTCTTTCAACACTGTGACCTATCCAAAAATCATAGCATGCACTCATCACATGATTTTGTTCTTTAAAGGGAATTATTTGGAAGAAAATTTCTTAAACTTATGAGAGAAAAACACTCATCTATCATCATTTAGTAATTACACCAATGTTTTATAGCTTTCAACATGAATAAATTCATATATATATTTGAAAAGCAGAGATTTCTGATTTTCAGAGTTGAAATTTTCTTAAGCTTTTACATCATTTTAAAGCAGAGCAAAAACGGCATAGAGTGAGAGTGCCTTAGGTTGGTGGGAAGAGGCTGGACTCTTCCTCAAAGGGCATGTGATCACAGGCATGACTTTGATTGGAGTGGATGCCTGCCCCCTGCAGCTGTGAGAACTCACAGCCATGTGTCATGGAGCTGCCCAAGCAAGCCCAGTCTGTGTACCTTGTGAACTGAGGCAGTTTGGAAACATCAGTGCTCATACCAGGGCACCCTATTCTCTTGCCAAATACTACATCAGGAGAGAATTGCATTGAAATTAGAAAGTACAGATGCCTCTGGTGATCTGATATTTAAATATAGAAAAGGGTGACTTCCTGGCATAATCCATGGTGCACTACTCTTACTGATTTTCCTTTGGTTACTTTGGTCACAGATGTTAATGCAAATCTATAACCCTTGCTATTAGATCTAGTTTCCATGTGCTTAGACTGCACTTGTGTTAGAAAGGAAAAAAGGAGAGATTTATAGTATCCATTCTGACTTTAATTGGTAAGTTTTAGGGCTGGGGTTTTAGCTTAGTGATACAGCAATTTTCTAGCATGTGTGAGGCACTGGGTTTGATTTTGAGCACCACATATAATTAAATAAAAAAAAAAACAAAGTTCCATTGACAACTAAAAAGAAAGAGGTAAATCTTAGTCTTTCTGCTCATTCATACAGCATGTGTTCAGCATGTATTTTAAGTCAGGCAATATGCTAGGAAACAGGACTGACCAGAAGAAGCAGAAGGTTCCAGTGCTCCTTATTCTGGCAGACTCACCAGGATCTTGTGTTGTACCCAAAGAAAATAAAATCATCCAAGCCGATCACATAAAGCCAAAAGAAGCCTTTATTTTTAAGCTGGCCAGTGATGACCTCCCTTACACCTAAAAGCAGGGTGCCGGGAAATGGTGTGTTAATTCTGTTGTTGCCAAATTTCATAGGGCATGGGAAGGGATTAGGGCAGGGATACAGGGTGTGGGAGGGATTAGGGTTGGTCTATAGGGAGGGGGGATTGGGGTGGGGCTGACTTTCCTGATGACACTGGAGAATCTTTTTAGGAAGTATAACATTCCCCACTGGTCTTATCCATATTAACAAATCCTTGTTTAGGAAACTAGTGGTATTTCAGTTTCCAACCTCCCAGACTCTGATGGGTTCCATTCCTCGGGTTGACCAGATTTCTTATTTTACACTAACTTCCTGTCCTTAATTAGGAACTTTTTTTTTTTTTTTTTTTACTTATTGATTCATTGAACACAAATGGAGTACAGCTATTGTTTCACTGGTTGTACACAAAGTAGAGTCACACCATCTGTGCATTCATGCATGTACACAGGGCAATGGTATCTGTCACACATTGTTATTAATTTTACCCCCCACCCACCCCCACCCCTCCCTTCCCTCTATGCTAGCTATCTTTCCTCCATTCTTGCCATCTTTCCCCCCCACATTATGCATCATCATTCATATATCAGAGAGACCATTCGGCTTTTGGATTTTTGGGATTGGCTGATCTCACTTAGCATAAGAGTTTCCAACATCATCCATTTACCTACAAATACCATAATTTTATTCTTCTTTATGGCTGAGTAATATTCCATTGTGTATATATACCACAGTTTCTTTATCCATTCATCTACTGAAGGGCATCTAGGTTGATTCCATAATCTAGCTATTGTGAATTGAGCAGCTATGAACATTGATGTGGCTGCATCACTGA
>JAJEJO010051306.1:103616-165190 GCA_020662805.1 Glaucomys volans
TCAGCTCTGATTTTGATTATTTCCTGTCTTCTACTACTTTTGGTGATGATCTGTTCCTCTTTTTCTAGGGCTTTGAGCTGTAATGTGAGGTCATTGATTTGTTGACTTTTCATTCTTTTATTAAATGCACTCTCTGCAATGAACTTTCCTCTTAGCACTGCTTTCATGGTGTCCCAGAGATTTCGATATGTTGTATCTTTATTCTCGTTGACCTCTAAGAATCTTTTAATTTCCCCCCTAATGTCTTCTGTTATCCATGTATCATTCAATAGCATATTATTTAATCTCCAGGTCTTGGAGTAGTTTCTGTTTCTAACTTTCTCGTTGATATCTAATTTCATTCCATTATGATCTGATAGTATACAAGGTAGTATCTCTATGTTTTTGTATTTGTTAAGAGTAGCTTTGTGGCATAACATATGGTCTATTTTAGAGAAGGACCCATGCGCTGCTGAGAAGAAAGTGTATTCGCTTTTTGATGGATGGAATATTCTATATATGTCCGTTAAGTCCAGATTAGCGATTGTGTCATTGAGTCCTATAGTTTCTTTATTCAATTTTTGTTTGGAAGATCTGTCCAATGGTGAGAGAGGAGTGTTAAAGTCTCCGAGTATTATTGTGTTTTCGTCTATTTGATTCCTGAAATTGAGAAGGATCTGATTGACATACATAGATGCGCCATTGTTTGGTGCATAAATATTTATGATTGTTATGTCCTGTTGATTTATGCTACCTTTAAGCAATATGAAATGTCCTTCTTTATCCCTTCTGACTATCTTTGGTTTGAAGTCTGCTTTGTCTGAAATGAGGATGGAAACCCCAGCTTTTTTACTCAGTCCGTGTGCATGGTATGCTTTTTCCCAACCTTTCACTTTTAGTCTGTGGGCATGTTTTTCTATGAGATTAGTCTCTTGAAGGCAGCATATTGTTGGGTCTTTCTTTTTAATCCAGTCTACCAGTCTATGTCTTTTGATTGATGAGTTTAGGCCATTTACATTCAGGGTAATTATTGAGATATGACTTGTATTTCCTGTCATTTTAGCTTTTTTAGGGTTTTTAGCTTAACTTTGTTTCTCCTTTGATGGACTCTTTCTTTAGGGTAGTTCCTCCCCATGATGACTGAGATTGCTATTTTTTGTCTCTTCCTCTTTGAATACCTTGTTGAGAATGTTCTGTAGGGCAGGCTTTCTCTTTGTGAATTCTTTAAGCTTTTGTTTATCATGGAAGGATTTTATTTCATCATCAAATCTGAAGGTAAGTTTTGCTGGGTACAAGATTCTTGGTTGGCATCCGTTTTCTTTCAGAGCTTGAAATATGTTGTTCCAGGCCCTTCTTGCTTTTAGGGTCTGGGCTGATAAATCTGCTGATATACGTATCGGTTTCCCCCTGTAGGTAATCTGATTCTTTTCTCTCGCCGCCTTTAAAATTCTATCTTTGTTTTGTATGTTAGGCATTTTCATTATAATGTGCCTTGGTGTGGATCTGTTGTAATTCTGTGCATTTGGTGTCCTGTAAGCTTCTTGTAATTGATTTTCCATCTCATTCACCATATTAGGGAAATTTTCTGATAATATTTCCTTGAATAGATTATTCATACCCTTGGTTTGTATCTCTGCGCCTTCCTCAATCCCAATTACTCTTAAATTTGGTCTTTTCATGATGTCCCATATTTCTTGGAGGTTTCGTTCATGATTCCTAACCATCTTCTCTGTTTGTTCAACTTTGTTTTCAAGATTAAATATTTTGTCTTCATTGTCTGAGGTTCTATCCTCCAACTGATCTATTCTGTTAATTATGCTTTCTATTGAGTTTTTAACTTGGTTTATTGTTTCCTTCATTTCCTTGTTTCCTTCAAGAATTTCTGTTTGTTTTTTTCTCAGAATTTCTATCTCTTTATTGAAGTAATTTTTTGCTTCCTGCAATTGCTCTATTAACTGATTATTCATAGCCTGAATCTGCTCTCTCGTCACATCATTCTCTTCTCGGATCACTTTAATTATGAACATTCTGAACTCCATTTCTGTCATTCCTTCTACCATGCTGTGTTTGGGTTCTCTTGATATATCATCTAGGTTTAATTGGGACACTTTCTTCCCGTGTTTTCTCATGGTGCTCGTGTATCTTCCCCTCTGTGGCTTGAGCGGTGTTTGATCAAGCGGTGACCCAAGAAAGGTGCTGTCCCACTGCCTCCAGGTTGGGAATGATCAATGCTTCTGGGCAGAGGCAGCCTAGTGTTGATAGACAATTAGATACAGCAAGGTGGTAGACTCCGGGCCTGGGTGTGGGCCTGGGCACTAGTTCAAGTTGGGGTGGTGTCACAGAACTGTGCTCAGTGATGGAGACACTGGGCTTGAGAGCCCAGGCTGACCTGAACTCCTCGCTGGGGGTTCAGGCAGTGGCAGGTGGTTGCTCTCTCCTGGGGACACTGTAAGCTATTGCCAAAGGCCCAAAGCTCCCTGCCCGATCACTCCAGACACTGCTGACACTGCTGGCGGCCCCAGGAAGCTGGAAATGACCCCCTCTGCCAGGGAAGCCACCAAACTCAGAGCAGTTCCACCTCCCCACCGGAGTCAGTGATTCCAGGGGCTTCGGGCCAACCTCTCCCGGTGTGGCTGGAGGGCCTGGGAAGCCCGAGATGGGCACTCTCTGCCAGGGAAGCTGCGGAAGTGGGGCAGAATAGTTCCCACTCCCAGCCAGAGACTGTGTTCCCAGAGTTTCCCAGCTGGAGCTCCCCTGACACAGCTGGAGGTCCCAGGAAGCTGGTAATGGGCCTTCTCCGCCAGTTAAGCCGCCAAAATGGCGTGGGGTAGTTCCATCTCCCTGCCAGAGTCCGCGTTCCCAGAGTTTCCCCGGACGCCTCTGAATGCCCCAGGTAGCCTGAGATGCTCGGTCTCTGCCTGGGAGGCCGCCGGCTGGTGCTGGAGCCACGGCCAGTGATTCCAAAGCGCTACTGGGGACCCGCACTCACTTGTTGGCTGGCGCAGACCCAGATCAGTTGCTCCGAAGCTGCTGCCGGGTCTGGCGCTTCCAGATGGTAGCTGCCCGCGGCGGGCCGAGCCCAGCCTGGCTCGGCTGAGTTGGTTCTGGAGCGGCACCTGGGGACCCCTTATATGTGCTTTGAATATAAAGTCTCGTTGAGAGTCATATTCCTGCTGTTTGAATCCCTAGCAAGTAGGAATCCACGGAGCAAGTAGGAATGCAGCCTTCCTCTAGTCCGCCATCTTGGATCCCCCCAATTAGGAACTTTTTAAGGGGATGGGGTGCTGACTGCTCTTGCTGCTTCTAGTTGGAAGGGGGTGGAGTCTGGGGAAGCAGTTTGAAGTTTCTTTTAGAAATCTGCTCAATAGGAGCAGAAGTCTGCTTGGGAAGAGCCCGTTGTAAAGTCATCTGGGGTGGGTGATTCTATGAGAAACAAAATGACATAAGTACCAAAATGAGATTAATACAAAATATCATGACATGGTAGAAGTCAATCTCTCACCAGGTGGAAGAACTGAGAAGTTGTTTCCATAACAAGGCCTATCAAAGGCTGGAGAGGTTGAGGCCTTTATTTGGGAACTTGAGTTATCAGGTACATTTGCCTAAGAATCTCTCTTTTGTAGCCTCCAGTCCTATTCTAGGGGCTAACACAAGTACATCTTAAGTAACGTTAAACTATTGTTTCTTTTAAATGCCCAATAATGTCTATGGTTTGGTTTGGTTTTAACTGTTTTGCTAGGTGTTTAAGATCAAATTGGTCAAATTAACCTGTTCCTGTCTCTTAAGAGTCAGCTGAGTTCTCACAGGGGTTACTCATGGGGAATTTGAGAGTCCTGCACTTGGGTGGTGGCAGTTCCTGCATTTCAGCAGCTCCTTCATTCCAGCAGCCTCTGCATTCTGGGGTGGGCAGCAGCACTCCTCCTGGATTCCAGCAGCTCCAATGCAGTGGGTTCTGCCTTGTGGACAGCTGATATCTCTTTGCTTCCATTCATGGCAAAGGGAGGCTGGTCCTTGCTCACTTCCATTAGCCCCAGGAGGGCAGGAGCCAAGCCTGTCAGGCCCACTGTTGAACCTCCTTGTTCTCAGCAATCTTTGCTGCATCTACAACTCTGGGGGACAAGCCTGGAATGCATGGGTTATTGAGAAGTGTCCACTCAGATTGGGTTTTGTCCTGGACGACTCCAAGCTCTGGTGGCGGTGGCATCTGGACCCCAGTGGCTTTTTTGCTCTGGCTGTGGCAGTTCCCACAACCTGTAGGCCAATGGCAGCTGGTGTTTCCTCAGCTCTGAACACAGCGATACCTTCTGTGCAACACAGAAATCAGGCAGTGTCTTTTGCCCACTGTCTGCATGAACGAAAACTCTGAGTTCCAGCAGCAGCAAAGGCAGCAGTGTTGACCCAGAGTTACAAAGTTAGAGATGCTCTCTCAGTCCCTGCATGCAGGCTGACTCTGAAGGCAAGAACCAAAACTGGTTTTCTTGGCCCCTTTATTTTAATCTCAATCCTTAAGTTTTGATCTTAAACATCCAGCAAGCCAGTTTTACCAGTTATTATCTCATCTATTTCATAGGTGATGGCTTAGTATACTTCTTCAAAACATTAATCTGGCATCAGCTACAGAGCTTACATGGAAAATACAAAATAATTAACAACAGTAAAAACATGTCTAGTTTGTGTGATATTCATCCTAAATCCTGCCTGAGTATACATTATATTTCCTATTTGAAACCACAGTAATTCTACAACAAAAAACAATCTTTTGAATATAAATTTAAATGAGCTGAAAGCCGACTTATTTTGGAAACATTCTGACTTGTAGCAGGGTGGGAGGCAGACCCTTATTTCAGGTAAGGCCTTTTACAGTCTTAGGCAGATTATTCCAGGTTTGAATTTATTTTTGCCTCCTCTTAGGACACCATTTTACAGTATACATGTATTGTTTCCTGAATCTATGTGAATAGTTGTTAACACAATATATTGCATTTAAAACAAGGAAAGGCTGAGAGCTTTTAACTTTCCTTTTGTGTGGCAAAGTGACCAAATATTATTTATATTTCACAATATTAACCTTTAAACAAAGGTTAACCAACTTTAAATACATTTGCATTTAAATTTTTATCTCAGTATAAAAAGTAACAAATTTACATATACCCTATTGATAGCAGGTTCTGTTACAGAATATTAAATGATAAAAATAAGTTCCCAATAAAATTTGCCATTCCCACAAGCCTGAAACTACCAACACAGACCAGTCTAACCTGGAGAACAGCAGCCCAACAAAATCCCTGCTTTAAAACCTGCATACCCAGAAGACATGGACACATGAATATACAAAAAGCAACCAAACCAAGTTTTTCAAGAAAAAAACCCTAGGCTCTGCAACATAGCACAATACCCTACCAATTATTTAACCACAATAAAGAATAAAACTTAAAAAAATCCTTGTCATTTTAACCATTAACATTTGATCTTACGGGAAAACTTTAAACAGTTTCTAATTGATGGTCTCACATACATATAATTACTTAGTTACACAAAAACTTGTTGGAATTTGCCCTTTACCTACACACAGATTTTCTTACCCAGAAATATTTTCCTTTTCCTTTTACTGAATATATTTTTATACCTAGAACTTTCCATTTTCCCTTTCCCATCTGTTGACTTCTTCCTTGTTTGGATTCTAAAAAACTCCTATGAAATTTCTGAATTTAGATAAATTACTAGGATTTCACTTAATAACCTTGCTCTCAGGGATGATACAAAACAATTCCAAATCTCTTTATTTACCAATCCATGAAAACACCAATAATGCTAAAGAATGTCACCCCATGGAGTTTAAGGTGTAATATATAAACTTAATTTACTTCTTTTACTGTAATAACCAAGATTGGACAAGGTTTTTGAATAGTATTTGCCATCTCTTTCCTGTGGAAATTTGTAAAAAACAAATTGATATTACACATTTTATAGACATCAACATTTTTTTAATTGACCACCTAGAGACTTGTGAGGTTAGATATATTTTACCTTCATTTATTTACCTGGATCCAATTTTTCTTTCAGTGCTATGTTAATCTCTAATATCATGTACATGAATTTTGGACACAATATACACTTAAACAAAGGCCTTGTACGTTTTTATCTCCATTGCAATGTAACAAGATGTTCAAAAATTTAAGTTGAATAAAAAATAGGACTGACCAAAAGTTATGAGCTCAACAAGTACTTGGCTGGCCGTTAGTTATTCTCAAATAAAACACTCTTTTGTTTTTTTTTCCCCCTTGGGTCGGAAATTGGTCTCCTACTGGGCTTTTTGCTTCCTCTATTATCATTTCAATATAAGTTCTACTTGAGATTTGGTTCCAGCAGAAACCTGATATCTCAGGCACTTTAACCATTTTTATCAGGACAGAGTTTGAATGCTTAAGAGCTCTGTAACGGTCTTTTGTTATTCCTCCTGGGTGGAGGCACATGTCATTTACATATTGCAAAACAATTCGCTGCGGGGGTGTTGTAACACTGGGGGAGTTGGACCTGGTTTCTCCTCCCCCTCGGGAGGGTGAGAGGGTGGGTGCCCCCAGCCATTTTCTCCCTCCCTTGGCTCCTGGCTTTTGGCAGAGTTACCTGAGTCTTGAGGGATTGGTATCAGCGTGAGCTGCATTTAAGTCTGGTCTGGCCTTTGCCATCGAACTGGTGCAGCCTCTCCTAGCTCCTGAACTAGCTGAAAGGCAATGCTTAAGCCATAATCCAAATTTGAATGTAAGGCACCCAGTCCTAATGGTTTGGCCGCCCAATGCCCTGAGGGCACCAATCAACCTTGAAAGTGGGCCATTTTGATTCACAAAACTTTCTTAAGTTACATCCATTAACAAAAGCTCTGTAGTCAGCCGCATGTTCTTGGAAGTCCTGAAAAGTATCTAAAAAACAAGTTAGAACAGTGGGGCATGTGGTCGACTGATTCTGTCCCATAGTAGACTGTCCTGGAGAGAGGTGCTACATAGAAAGCAAAGTCAAGACACAGAAAACACAAATGGCCATGAACCAGACTAACAAGACAAATATAGACAGAAAATGACCAGAGTAGACCCCACAGGGAGGCCTGTTAGATTAGACCACATAGGACGCCTACCAGGTTAGGCCCCATGGGGAGGCCTATTGAACTGGGGCCCACACGGAGGTCAAGCAGACTGGCCCCAGATGGCTACTCATCAGCCAGCCACGCCGCAACCAAGCAGATCAGGACCCAGGCGGTGGCTATGCTGGAAGCCAAGTGGCAGCCATGCCGGCAGCCAGCCACATGGCAGCCGAGCAGACTGGCCCCCAGATGGTGGCTACCCATCAGCCAGCCATGCTGTGGCAGAGCGGCAGCCCCAGATGGTTGCTACGAGTCAGCCACCCATGTGGAGCCAAGCAGATCCACCCCAGGCAGTGGCTACACCTCAGCCACGTGGTGGCCGAGTGGACTGGTCCCAGGTGGCAACTACCTGTCAGCCAGCCATGCCAAGGTGGAGCAGACCCAGCCCCAGATACCAGCTATGTGACAGCCACCCAAGCGAAAGCAGAGTGGATCGGCCCCAGGGGGCAGCTACGTGTCAGCCACTCATGCGGCCCAGACCAGACTAACAAAACAAATACAGACAGACATTGGCCAATCAGATTAGGCCCTATGTGGCCTACCAGACTGGGCCCACGAGGGGCCCACCAGACTGAACCCCATGGGGGACCCACCAGATTGAACCCACGAGGAGGTTCACCACACTAGGCCTCATGAGGAGGCTTATCAGGAGCCAGGAGTGACGTCTCACCCTGACCTGGGACTGGTGTAAGCAGCTTCGTCAAGCCTGACCACATCCCCCAGATACAGAATGTTGACTCACCAATACAGGATACCAGGTGGTTTCATCCAGAAGGGCATCCTGAAGATGGGCTGGGGTCCCCCCAAGAGTGAGGCTGAGGCACGTTTCTTAGGAGCTCCTGTCTACTCAGGGTTGGGGCACCCAGGCAACCATCACAGGAGTCCAATTTAGGTGTGAGGGCTTGGAGAAATCAGATCTTGATGGGGCCTCCAAATGTTGTACCAAAAGAAAATAAAATCAGCCAAGCCGATCATGTAAAGCCAAAAGAAGCCTTTATTTTAGCTGGCCAGCAACGATTGCCCTTACTCCTAAAAGCAGGGTGCTTGGAAATCGCACTTTAATTCTGTTGTTGCCAACTTTTATAGGATGCAGGAAGGGATTAGGGTTGGGCTATAGGGCACAGGAGGGATTAGGGTTGGTCTATAGGGAGGGGGGATTGGGGTGGGCCTCTCTCTCCTGATGACACTGGAGAATCTTATTGGGAAGTATAACACTTGTCTTTCCAACCCCTCTGTTCATTTGTCACTCCCTCCCTCTCATTTTCCCTCCCTTTATTTCTTTTGCTTCTTCACTCTTTCATCAATATTTATAAAGTTTATATACTGTGCCAAACACTCAGAAGATAATTAAGAGTAAGATGGATATTGTTCCTACTCTAATTTAACTTATACTTGAGCTGGCAATGGACTTTAAATGAATAATCATACAGACTTCATTGTAATTATAATTACAATTCCTGTCAGAGACCCAAAATATTTTCTCATGTCTGTTTTTTTATCTTAAATTCTGTAATGGTTATTTGAATTGTCAACTTGACTAGATTAAGAGATTCCGATGATCACGAAGCTTCTGGGTGTGTCAATGACGGCACATCTAGGAATGACTGGAATGTGGGATAGTGAACTGAACTGGGGACACTCCCAAAGTGTGGGAGGCACCACCCAATAGAATGAAATAAAATCTGGAAGAACAAGGAAGCAGATGAAGATGCAAGTTTGGCTCTTGAATTGGTTCTTGATCACTGCTCAGATCATGTGAGGATATCAGACTCTGCTTCTTCACTCTTCAAAAGTAAACTCTGCCAGTGATTCTCCATGTAGTTTCCAGAAGCCTTAGTCTGGGACTAGGATAGCACTGTTGATCTTTCTTGTTGGGTCTTTTGTGTCTTACACTGTGCAGCTGCTGTTTCTTCCAGCTCCCCTGTTGCAGACAACCATTATGGACTATACAACTTTTGCTCATGTAATAAATAAATTCCCTTTTATAATCATACTTCCTGTTGATTTTGTTCCTCTACAGAACGCTAATACAAATTTTTCCTAATTATAATATTTAAGAGAAAATTTAGAAAATATAGAGAAAATCCAAGAAAAATAGACCGAGATATTCCCTTATCCCATCATACATGTTATCATTTTGACTGGTGTTCTTGTACTCAATGCTTTCTCTGTGTATATGTGTACATACATATGTGAACATATGCATGCTTATATTTGGAGTCATACTACATACTGTTTTGCCATTTTCCTTAAATGATCATTAAAAAGTAAGAATTTCTTATTAAATATTCTTTCCAAATGTCTTTTAGGTTTGCTGAATAATTCATTTATTTCTGTAGTATAAATTATTTAATGATTTCTCTACTTGAGCATAATTTGGGTATGTCCTCCAATTTTTATTGATGAATGAAAATCAGTGTTTCTCTGCATTTTTTCAGTCTAGCAAATAATTTAGAATTTAAAGTTGTTGATCAATTGGTACACACAATTTTGTAATGCTTCATCTTTTATATCATATATATATATATGATATAAAATATAAAATATTTATACTTGATCTGTTATATATAATCAAAAATTTGAAGTGTTCTGTTTTCTAGAATTGCATCCATCCATGTACACACACATTCAAGCCATGAAAGTAACTAGTTTACATAACTTTGGCACATCAAAAATGATTCAATTTTAAATATGTGTAATTTAATGGACAAAAGTAGCATCTTGGGATTTTCTTTTTTTATTTTATTTATTTAATTTTGATTCATTGAGCACAAATGGAGTACAGCTATTGTTTCTCTGGTTGTACACAAAGTAGAGTCGCACTATCTGTGAATTCATACATGTACACAGTGCAATGATGTCTATCACACATTCTGTTATTTTTACACCTCCACCTCGACCCCACCCCTCCCTTCCCTCTATGCTATCTATCCTTCCTCCATTCTTGCCACCCTTTCACCCCACATTATACATCATCATTCACTTATCAAAGAGACCATTCGGCCCTTGGATTTTGGGGATTGGCTAATCTCACTTAGCATAACAGTCTCCAGCATCATCGATTTACCTGCAAATGCCATAATTTTATTCTCCTTCATGGCTGAGTAATATTCCATTCTGTATATATACCACAGTTTCTTTATCCATTCATCTGTTGAAGGGCATCTAGGTTGGTTCCACAATCTAGCTATTGTGAATTGGGCAGCTATGAACATTGATGTGGCTGTATCACTGTAGTAATCTGATTTTAAGTCCTTTGGGTATAGGCCAAGGAGTGGAATAGCTGGGTCAAATGGTGGACCCATTGCAACTTTTCTAAGGAATCTCCACACTGTTTTCCAGAGTGGCTGCACCAATTTGCAATCCCACCAGCAATGTATGAGTGTACCCTTTTCCCCACATCCTCGCCAACACCTGTTGCTGCTTGTATTCTTAATAAAAGACATTCTAATTGGGGTAAGATGAAATCGTAAGGTAGTTTTGATTTGCATTTCTCTTATAACTATGGATTTTTCATATGGATAACATTTTTTCATAAATCTGTTGATTGCTTGAAGATCTTCCTCTGTAAAGTGCCCCTTCATTTCTTTGGCCCATTTATTGATTGGGTTATTAGTGTTCTTGGTGTAAAGATTTTTGTGTACTTTGTAGATTCTGGAGATTAGTGTTCTATCTGAAGTGGGTGTGTCAAAGATTTTCTCCCACTCTGAAGGCTCTCTCTTCACACTGCTGATTGTTTCCTTTGCTGAGAGAAAGCTTTTTAGTTTGACTCTATCCCAATCATTGATCCCTGCTTTTATTTCTTGTGCTCTGGGAGTCATGTTAGAGAAATCTGGTCCTAGGCCAACATTATGAAAATTTGGACATATTTTCTCTTCTATTATGTGCAGGGTCCTGGTCTAATTCCTAGGTCCTTGATCCATTTTGAGTTGAGTTTTGTACAGGGTGAGAGATAGGGGTTTAGTTTCATTTTGCTGCATATAGATTTCCAGTTTTCCCAGCACCATTTGTTGAAGAGGCTGTCTTTTCTCCATTGTATGTTTTTGGCTCCTTTGTGAAGTATGAGATACCTGTATTTATGTGGGTTTGTCTCTGTGTCTTCTATTCTATACCATTGATCTACCTGTCTCTTTTGGTGCCAATATCATGCTGTTTTTGTTACTATTGCTCTGTAGTATAGTTGAATGTCTGGTATTGTGATACCCCCTGCTTCGCTCTTCTTGCTGAGAATTGTTTTGGCTATTCTGGGTCTCTTATTCCTCCAAATGAATTTCATGATTGCTTGCTATAATTCTATGAGATTCACCATTGGGATTTTAATTGGAATTGCATTAAATTTGTATAGCACTTTTGGTAGTATGGCCATTTTGACTATATTAATTCTGCCTATCCAAGAACATGGGAGATCTCTCCATCTTCTCAGACTTTCTTTAATAATGTTTCCATTTATATATTATCCAGTTGTCTATCATTTGTGTATGATTTGCCACTTTTCTATTGAGATGATTTTCTTCAACATATTTAGAAAAAATACATAAAATTATCGATGCCATTTTATGTATTACATTAACATGATTTCACATTATTTATGTAATACATTAATGTAGAGTGATTTATTATTTTAAGGTTATTCACATTTTTTTTTTAATATTGAATGCTCACTTGCAATGGTGCTTTACTTATAGACCTAGAGTTTATGTACCTAGAGCTTATGTAAGCTCCAAGGACTTCTTATGCTTCTCTTTTACTGATTTCCTTTTTACATAAAAATTCTTAATATTTATTATTGCACATATTTATTGTCTTAAAATTTATCATTTCTAATCCCTCCAAGTTCTTAATTCTTCCTGTTTTATAGTGTTGTCTTGTAACTCTTCACATGAATTTCAAAGAGAAGCAGGTTACATTAAAAAGTAGCCTTGTTTTCATATTGATTTAATCAGCATTCGTTTGCTTGTTTCTGCTGATCTTATAAGTAATTAGAATCTCTAAATAGGAGATGATTTCATTCCATTGCTCTGCATTCTGGAGAGAAGGTATGATGTTAGGTTCATCTTTAATATCTCCTTCTAGCTTGTCACAGCTGCACCCTCTGCATTATTGTCTGTTCTCTCTGAGGCTGGTTGTGCCCTACCATCCTTTCTTTTTTGCCAGAATAGCAAATAATGTTCACTTGACAAAAATAAGCATTTCAGTAAACCCCTACTTCACTTGGATTTCCTTCATTTTTTACTCATTGTCCCTTTTCCATCCACAGATCCCCCTCCAGGATGTTACGTGCCACCATCTACTCCTGCAATCTTTGACTGTTTTCAGACTTCCCTTGTTTTTGGTAGGCATGATGATTTAGAGGAATGCTGGTCAGGTATTTTGTAGAATGTCTTTCAGTGTAGGTGTTTCTGATGTTTTTCTCATATTAGATTGGTTGTGAATTTGAAAGGAAGAGCACAGGGGCCAACTGTCTCTCTTATCATACCAGGAGTGCACATGCTCTCAGCATGAATGCTGATGTGACCTTGATTGCTGGTTGAGGTTATTTGTCAGATTTCTTCACTGCTACTTCTCCATGCCACTTCTATCTATTTAACTCTACCAATGTTTTAAGGACTGGCTCTGGGCTTACCTCATAGATATCTTCTCTTAAGTCTGACCAGTTAGAGCAATGTTAGATCACAGACTTGGAATTTAAAACAAGCCATTGATTGAGAACTGTCTTGGGGAGGAAGGTGGGAAGGCTCAACAGCTTAGCTGACCAACCCACAATATGATTCTGTAAAATGTCACAATTATAGTCTTTTTTATATATGGGAATCCTCAGAACTCTAAGAATGGCTTTGTGGCAACAGAACAGAGGGAGTCCAGACAGTCTTGAATTAGAGAAACTCCCATGGCTGTTTCTAAGAACCCAGATATGTATTTGAGAAGGAGCTAGGGTTTCCAGTAAACTCTTAAGGACCTCTCACTTTGCTGGGATTTTAACCCACCTAAGCTAACTCCCAGTTTTTCTGGGATTTTAACCTACCTCTGCTAACAGTTTGTGTGAAATATGGCTCAGTCTGTCACAAAATCTAGTGCCTCTGGAATCTCTCTCCCAGAACTCTGAACTTTTTCCCCTCAATTAACATTAAATCAGAGTATGTCTTCTGTTCTCTGTAATTTCCATGCCGTAGCCCAGAGCTTAGCTCCCATGTTTTGTCTTCTATGCCTTCTATGCCTTCTCACATTTCATTACCATTACTTGTGCATATATATGTTTTCCAGTAGCACAAAGAACTAGGCAGTCCTCATTCTTAGTACCAGCCAAATATGAGCACAAAGATGACATCTGAATGAAGGAAACAACAAAGGCCTTATTGCAGAGGAAAAGCAGTATGTAACCAAATAAGCATAAACTCCCAAAGAGATGATTGCACTTAAGAATGAATTTTTTAGCCAAAGATGTGTTGCATACCTATAATTCTAGGGCTCAGTAGGTTGAGGCAAGAGGATTGCAAGTTCAAAGCTAGCCTAGCCACTAAATGAGGCACTAAGCCACTCAATGAGATCCTGTCTCAAAATAAAATTTAGAAAATAGCTGGAAATGTTGCTCAGTGGTTATATGCCCCTGAGTTAAATCCCCACTAACAAAACAAGAAAAAATTTTGTTAGTGTCAACAACATTCAGTAGAAAACCTGTACTTAAAAATAAGGAAGGCAACTTGGGTCTGGGGTTGTAGCTCAGCAGTAGAGCCCTTCCCTATCTTGTATGAAGCACTGAGTTCAAATCTCAGCACTACATAAAAATAAATAAATAAAGGTATAGTGTTCACCTACAACTAAAAATATTTTTAAAAATTAGGAAAGCAACTTGAGGGAGAATACTGGATGCCAGTATCACCTTAATATACTGGCCTTCAATGCCGGGTGAAGACACCATGGGATATCCAAACAATTAAATCACTCAATTTAATCTTTCAGACAACTGTGTGCTTTCCAAGATGATGTTTCTGCTGGTTTTGTCAGGCTTCAAACTTTGGAGCAAGAATAAAACTGTGGATGAGAAATTCAATGACATAGGTATCATTTATCTTAGGAAAGCACTCATTGTTTTGTTGTATTCTTGGAAACAAAGTTAACATTTTAAAATGCAGGTCTTGAATCCTCTCAGCTCAAATGAAAACAGACCTCCACAAGGATGTGCAGAATTGAGGCTATGTTGATGGAGTCCCCCTTTTTTTGCTCTTTTCAGATCTGTGAGGAAGTTTACCTTTTTGGGAATACTTGACAAAGTCTGGATGCATGTTTGACTGTCACAGCTTGGTGGGGGTGGGGGACTATTTCTGACATCTTATGAATCAAGGCCAGCAGTTCTGGCAAATGTCCTACAAACAACACCCATAAGCAAAGAATAGTCTGACCCCAAATGTCAACAGTTCCACAGTTGAGAAACTTTGTTGGCTACTTGTTGGCTACATTGCCTGTAGGTCATAACTGGGGCACCTTCCTCTATTCCTTGAGATATGGTGTATATTTAATTTAGCTAGATGACCCCAGATAAAGGGGCCCTAATTTGACCTAAGAATGAGTCTGATGATCTAGAGCAATTTTCCAACCAGCCTGTTTAAATGTGAAGATTATAATTTGTAATGAGTCTGAACTAAATATTTTGAACCCTTGTTATGCAATAACTAAGAAAATACATAGTGGTGCTAATACACACAGTGGCTATGGGTTTAGTAATATTTTAACATAATTTCTATTTTGCTGACCACATTTGAAAGCCAGTAGCACCTGTGTATGTGTCTGTGTCCCATTATCTCATTCTTTCTTTTTTCTTTTTTTGGTACTGGGGATTGAACCCAGGGGCACTCCACCACTGAGCCACATCCCCAATCCTATTTTGTATTTTATTTAGAGACAGGGTCTCACTGAGTTGCTTAGGGCCTCACTAAATTGCTGAGGCTGACTTTGAACTCACAATTCTCCTGCTTCAGCCTCCCAAGTGCTGGGATTACAGGCATGCGCCACCATGCCTGGCTCATTATTTCTTCAATTTATATATAGTGCTTAAGTCAGAACAGATTTGATGGCACCTAGAAGGATATCTATGTCCTCATGGGGAACAAGGCACACAGCTTAGAAGCATTGCAGATGAATATTCCTTTGAGAGGAAGTTGCCCTGTAGAACACCCTCACCTGGAGCTAAGACAAATGGTCTCACCACCTAGGAAGTGGGTGAGATGTCTGAGCTCTATGCATGACTACTTATTAAAATTGTGCACCTGATAGTAAGGAACTACTGTAGTGTCCATACTTACCTGTGGTGTGAGGAATCTGACAACTGAGGCACCAGGCTGCTTTGCCTCCATCAAGGCTGGGGGTTGGGGTATGAAGCCCATGAACAGGGTGGACTTTTCCCAAGACTTTGAATCTTGTGGGGCCATCTGTAAGAGCATATTGTGAAATGACAGGAGAGTAGGATATGGAGGGCAATAAAGATTTTAATGAGAAGATTCTAGGAAGGAAGAGAGAGGACTGGTGCCAATGAGAAGAGCCCATTGGAAGATCAAGTGTCCTCGTTAGCAGACAGAGAAGTGATGACAAATGGCCTTTTTCTCTGGGAGGGAAGCCAATGGTTTGTGAGTTTTTCCTGAGGATCCAGACTTTCAATCAGTTTTCTTTACACACAAAATTGTTTCACATTCCTTCCAGGAAATTGTTTAGAACACACAAACCCAGAGGTGACCAAATGAAATAGGCTCAGATTGGATGAAGGGAATGGACTTGTATCCAGGTCTGCTGGCAGTTGGTCAAAGGTACCAAACTCTGGTACCTTAGATATCAGGTTCTTTTGGCCACCAAGTACTGACCTAAAACAATCTCCTTGGCTCCCAAACTGGGCCTTCTCTTATCTCTGCCATCAGTCTGTGATATTCAGCATTAGTTTTAAGATCTCAGATGAACATCATGGTCAATGTTTTGATAATTTTGCTTCTCAATTTATATTTTCTATCCTTTCATTGAGTGGTATATCAGTTAGCTATTGCACTGTAGCGAACCACTCCAAATTTAGTTATTTTAAAGACTCATTTATTATTTGTCACAAATCTATGGTTTTGCTGAGTGATTCTGCTGACCATACCTCTGTGAACACTGATGGCAGGATGACTGGGCCTGGTTCAGATGGGGATTCATTTCTCTTCCACCTGTCTCCCTTATCTATCTGCAAGGCTCATGTGGGCATATTTTCTCAGAGAAAATGCAAAAGCAAATAAGTACTTTTTAAAATTGAATACACCCACATACCCCCCACACACATACACATATGATGTCAAAGGACATTTTGTTTATTTATTTATATGTGGTGCAGAGATTTGAATCAAGTGCCTAATTCATTCTAGGCAAACACTATACCACTAAGCAACAACCCCATCCCCTGCACAAATGCTTTTGCAAGCTTCTGTTTTATCAAGTTTTCTATGGAACCTTCAAAGCAAGTTACATGGCCAAAGCCAGAGCCCATATGAGAAGGCACTACTGAATATGTGCCCAGAGTCATGTCATGATCACTGACACCATCATTCTGCCATAGTGCTGAAATTCAAGGAAGCCAGTTGACAGTCTCTGACTAGTTTTCAGAAAGATGCTCCTTCTATTTGTTTATGTTGTGGTAGTGTTGCCTTGGAGCTAAACACATTATGTGTTTTAATCTGCCTGGTGGTTGAGATCCACCTCAACTAGCATATCGACTAAGTGTTTTAAGTAGATAATTTTTTATCACTTAGTCATTCTGTCATCTCATACATGTGATGAAGACAGAATCTCCAGGCATACAAACAAATTCTAACATGGCATGTTTAGATAAATGGAATGAATGAGGCATGCAGATTTAGGAAGAAACAGAAGGAAGTCCCCATGGAGAAAAAACTCCTTGTAGTCTATTTTTAGGATGGAATGGTGAAGGAAGGAACATGTGTTAGAAATGACTACACAAACTCCAGTTAGCTTTCTGGGTTTTAGAAGTAGGTGGAATAGTAAACTGTTCAACTTCAGCTATTTATGTGTTTTGACAAAAGGGGACGTGAAAGCTGCCAGTTTTCAAATTGCTATGAACAAGTAAGTGCAAAGGTATTTAAAAACATGCATAGAAGATAAGAGTATGTTTTTGCAACCTAAACTGAACAACTGCCATATTATTTCAAATTTAGTTAGAATGAGGCAGAACTTTCCAAAATTCTAAGGACACAGGGAGACTTTATACAATGTTTTTACTGTATACAATTGATATTTACAGGATTTGCATCAGCCATCTCTCCATCTTAACTGTTCATATATCCCCTTTTTGCTAAGTGTGAATAATTATTCTTTAATGTTCTTATTGGCAACACGTTTCTCTGACTTGTCCTTGGAAAGTGTTCAGAAAGACTCTGAGGCAAACACTAATTAATCCTGGCAGTGTATCTACTTCACTTGTTTAACTGAGGCATTGAAATGTCTAGGAATACCATCAATTAAATATAATTCAGCAGGAGAGAACATAGGACAACATGTCATTCAGGTCCCATGATTGGTACAAAGAATCCTGGGGAAGTACCTGCGAAGCAGCTGAAGTCATTAATGTCTGTTGGAAGGTAGACATGGTGACAAGAGTATCTTGTCCTTACTGTTCCACATAAAACAAAACTTCACCTGCTGTGGAGAATGAGTTTATCCTGATTGACAGTGATGCTGGAATCTAGGGAAGCAATCTAGTTAATAGCAAGAAATCCTGGGATATTTTCATTTTTGTCATTTTTCTACACATGGGAAAATTACTTCATGCCTGGAGATCTACAAGTTTTTCTTCTCACAATCTAAAAATAATAAAACTATTCTCCTTGTTTTAAGTGGATTCAGTTGATTTCTCTAGAGTTGGCAGTGGACCTAAATTTCCTTGCTCTGGAGGTGGGAGGCTAAGCAGAGTGATTATCAGGATGAGGCAGGCAGCCCTGGGAGTATCATCCACTTGGAGTTACATGCTTAATATCTCTACTCAGTGCTAGCATGCAAATTCCAAAAGCAACATCTGTCTTGGTTCTTTTAATTAATATTCAGTGTTTGGCAAGATATAATTCTCTTGATTTCCTTTAATTCTTTAGAAATTGTTTTTTTTATAATAGTCAATTTTAAGTTTTTGTCTAGGAAGTCCAGTACACGGACTTCCTTGGGTATGGTTTCTATTCATGCCTTTTTCCTCACTGGTATCAGTCTTTTCCTTTTTATTCTTTTGCATATCTCAAATATACTTGTTGAGAACTGAACATTTAATGTGTGTAATATGGTAACTTTGGAAATTGGTTTCCTAACCTACCAGGATTTGTTTTTATGTCGATCCTATTTTTGAGTTGTCTTCCTGGACACATTCTTTTAAATATGAATGCTGTGCACCTTTAGTCTCCAAAGTTCCTAATCAGTCAGCTTAGCAATCACCTGATGGCTGGAGAGAGATTGCTGTAAACACCTTGACCAATAGATCTTCAAGTTCTTGACAAGGTCCAGAGTTTGGAGGAGAGGTCCACAGGCTCTTCCTCAGGACAGGGCCTCCTAGCATAGTCACAGCTGAGTTTGCTGTGCTGGCAGGGAGTTTACAATCCTCCCCTGCTCACTTATAGAGAGCCAAACATGCCATAAAATTGCTTTAAAAGCTATATACAAAAAGTCACTAGTAAAACCAGCATCAAAGTTCTAGATACTGATCTCTTCAAATATTTGAAAAAGAACAAACTGCTCTTGTCTTCAGGTCTGAAGCAAGGATGGCAGTATTCAGAAATCCTAATCCCTGCTGACAGACCCTCCTGACTGGGTGGCATCTAGTCAGTGTGGAGTAGTGGCCTGCCTACAGCTAGAGGCCCCTGTGGCCCCAAATTCATCTTCTAAAATATTAGAAACAGTTCTGCACAAAAAGAAGGGCTTGTTTGTCCTTTTATTGTGTCCTTAGGTACATTTACAAGCATACAGAATGCCAGTTCTCATCTTCAGAGCCTCCATGCCCACCTGGACCACAGGAGCCAAGATGGAGTCATTCTCCTTGGAGTCTGCAAACATCCCTGGAATCTGGTCCACAAATCTACAAGACAGGAGAGCATGGAGGTGCTGAATGCCCATCATGCCTGTCATAGGCTCCAAGAGCCAAACCACTGGCAGCACTAGCCCCAGCTTTTCTCATGTTCCATGCCTCTGGGAAGGTCCACAGGCTCTTCCTCAGGACAGGGCCTCCTAGCATAGTCAGAACCAGGTGTGGGACCTGGACAGGATGCTGATTAAATGAACTCTGTGTGTGATCCTATTCACCACATTCATGATCTCTTAGAACAAAAATTTCTGAAACAGTATATATATTTGTTTAAAGCACTGGGGTTGGAAATCAAGAGTGTATGACCTCTGAGACAACACCTAGCTCTTCTTACTTTTTGAGACAGGACCTCAATAATTTACTCAGGCTAGCCTGGAGCTTGTACTCCTCTGCCTCAGCCTCCAGGTAGCTGAGGTGGCAGGCATACCCACCTGGCTTTATCTTCACTACTGTCATCATGGACACTCATCCACATGCAGGAAGTACCTCCCAGGTACCCCCAGCAAAAAGGAATAATTCAGAGATCTCAGGTGAGTATGGCTCACATTAAAGATTCTGGTCCTTTTAGATTCTTGTCCATATTAAAGAAACATAGGTGGTACATGAATGATAGAACTATGTAATCCATGTCTTAAAACCCCTCTGCTGATGGCAAAACAACATAAAGTCTGAGAGAATCAAGACACAGTGGACTTGAACAGGCTCAGGCTCCACTGAAATGATAAGACACTTGACATTTACTTGTGAATCACCAACTGGGACTCACCACACCCAGGGCAGTCAGAATAGCCCACCTGAGGCAGCACACAAATCACAACCTGCCTCCTCAGAGATCAGGATGTCACCAGCCCTAGAGTTCAGCACAGGTTGCGACCACACAGAGAACTCAGCAGCTGCGGCTGGAGGGTGTTTGGGTGTGGGTGGATGGGGATCAGCAGGAGCAACTCCCTCTTTACCTTCACTTATTGCCAGAACTTCTCCATGCCCTGTCATTCGAGACCCTCCTTAATGTTCCTCTAACAACCTGCTTCAAAACCCTAGAGATCAAAGATGCAATTCCACCCAGGGGAAACCCAACACTGGGCCATGACCTAGGCACATTTCCTGAGTGACTGCATGTTGTTCCCTGGCACACATGCTGCCCACCTCAACACTGCCACTCAAATAACTCCCATGCACAACCCAGCCCAGTGGGCCTGTGCCAGTTTGTGGTAGGAAGAGCTCTGTCAGGCACAGGTCTTAAAGTGACTTGAATCTGATTGGCTTGAGCCTGGTCTCCTTGCACCATGGTGGCAAAGGGAATCACTGAGAGGACCCACCTGGAAGACACACAAAGGTCAGGCCCTCACCACAATGTGTGAAATGATGTCAGCTTCACCATCTTACACGGACATTAAGCCAGCTGAAATGAGTGAGTGATGTGATTCTATAGTTCCTCTTTTGGAGTGAATGTTAAAAATACACCCACAAATTGGAAAAGTTCATTTAATGAACCAAATCCCTGCATCAAATCATTATTCTACTTCATTCACATCTTAAATCATAAATAAATTGAAAGGTCCTCACTGCATATTTTTATGAAACTCTGTCTGGAAGAGCAAAGGGAGGATCAGGTTTGCAAAACTCTTCAGAACACACAGATTGCATTCGGTCCCTGCTTCCCAGTGAGGTTCCCACCAATCAGACTTCTATCTGCAATGAGTTTGAAGGAACCAAGACCTCACTTCCCAGCACAGGCTTGCCCTCCTCGTGAGGTTCTACTGAAGCATTATATTGTTCCTGCGTGGACTGTGGGCAGAGCCAGAGACCAGTGTGGTCAGATTTACCCTGCAGCTGCAGAATCGATGCACAGGTGTCACTTCACCAGCTGCAATGGTTCTGCACTTTAGTCATTTTACTCACTTACTCATCAATTAACTCAACCACTTACTATTAATTTACTCATCCACTCACTCATTAATTCACTCATTCATTAATGCACCCATTATTCACTCGCTGGCTCATTCATTCATTCACTCATCCCATTCACTCATCCAGTAACTCACTCATTAATCACTCTTATTCATTAATTCACTTGTCCATTCACTCATTAATTCATTCATCTACTCATTCACTTACTAATGCACTCACCTATGTATTCATTCATTCTTACTAATTTACTCATTCATTCAATTCAGTTACTTGGTAATTTACTCATTCATTCTCATTCACTGTCACTCATCTCTCATTCATTCACTCATTCATTGAGTTACTCATTAATTCACTTACTCATTAACCCAGTTATTCTTTCACTTACTCATTAATTCACACATCCACTTACTCACTGATTCACTCATTCATTAATCCACTCATTCACTTGCTAATTCACTCAACCCTGTATTAACTTGCTCACTCTTATTAATTCACTCACTCATTCCTTCATTCCTTCATTCCTTCCTTCCTTCCTTCCTTCCTTCATTCATTCATTCATTCATTTATCTGTAAACTCACCCATTCACTTCACATATATCCATCAACTGGCAACCTGGGCCAGTCACTTGGAAATATCACAAAGATGACTAGACCAAGATTGGGGATATTGTAATGTGTAAGGCAGGCAAACAAGCTGGAATATTTGAATTCCATGGGGACAAATGCTAAAACAGTGATCCAGACCAAATTCTATGAAAATACAGAGGTGGTACCAAATACTGTCAACAATGAACACAGCAAGCAGAATGCACACACACACATAGTGAAGTTCAATCAGGCAAAAAAGCATGAGCAGGAGTTTCCTGATGGGGAGCACACAAGTGTGAGGAGCGGGGGAGACATTCCTGTCTAAAGAACACCTGTGTAAACATGACCTGTCAAATGGCTGTGAGCTCAGAGAATGTGGTGAGGTTGTTCATTGGAAATTAGAGCTGAGGGTGGTTTGGGGTCCAATAGTCAAGGTTTTTTAAGGAAGGCAAAATATTTTTAAGTTAAAATTTAGGAAAAAATCAACTAAAATTGGTTAATGATAGGCAGTTAGGAGGCTTGTGGGTGTATTTTGGAACAAGGAAAGCAGTGGCCAGGACTCCAAACCCCTGAGGTAACAGCTGGAGAGGAGGAAGGAGACACATGATCAGCAACAGTCATCTGAGCACATAGCTTTACTTTGGCCCTGAGACTACTGAGGAAGAGACTCTGGGGGTGCCTGGTGGAACTGCTGCACTAGGAAGTCCAAATATTCTGTCTGGAGAAGACAAAAAATCATTGCTGCCTTTTTCTGGCACCTCAGTGATGGTCTGGTCACATGATCAGGTTGACTTCCCAAATGCCACATCACTGTCTCCTCACTGCAACCCCCAATGCTGCCAGGCATCCATCTGCCCATGGCAAGGGTGTTCACCTGAAGATGACCTCAATGCACACACACTCCAAGCCCCAAGAGCACTCACTCTGCAATAATTCAAGGTGGCAACTTACACTTAAGACCCCAATGAAAGCTCAGGCTCTTTATGGTGGTCCAGTCTTCTCCCAAGGTGGATCATATGTTGGATAATGGTAGAACTGACAAAGGAAAGAAAAGTTCTTGGAGCAGAACCTAAAAGCTTTTGATTGTGTGAACACAGATGCCTTAATGAATTCTCAAAGTTTATAATGGGAGGAAAGAAGTTAGTGTAAGAAAAACATGCTTTTCTTACATGCAGAGTGTTCCAAATGCCCACTCCTTTAAAAGCATTTCTGGGAAAGTATAAAGATTTTCCTGAAAACCCTTGACCCTTCTATTGAGGACATGGATGATTTGGAGCAACCTAGAAAGACAGGATAAAAGTATTCATAACAGTATAACCCCAATATTGCAAAAAATTATTTTAAAAAAGGACTGTTGTATTTAAGTCTTTGTAACCAAACATTTAATGGTCCATATTTAATTACATCTTTCATAAAGAATTGTGAGATTTCTATTAGAAATTACAATATACCTTACAGAGAAAACACTGGCTATTTAGACTTACTATTAACTACAATACTTTGTATTTTGATTAAGAAGTGTCTTCAGTGGGGGTGAGTCTGCATGGTAATTTCTAAACATTTGTCTTAAGTGTAGATGATTACTATATTAGGAAAGACTTGGCCAATGAGATCTCAGCAGAACTCTGCTTGACTCAAAGAGCTCAGAATGTCAGTTTGGAAGTAGTCCCACAGCTCACAGCATGTGGTCATACACTGAACACTGCACAAATAAGGTCTGGAATCTGTTTGAAAAGCCTGTGGCCCAAAGGATGCCCAGAGCAAGACTGAGGGAAGATCTGGGCATACTGGTTTCAAGCACCTGGTGGGGGACATTCCCACTTGTTTAAACCATCAGAGCAATGTACTTGCTTTGAGGAAGCAACCCAGTATTCCTCATGTTTTCTTGTGAAACCAACTTGTGAATTATTACAGAGCTGTTTTCTAAGGTTGGACTTATCAAGAAACCATGGAAAGCTTGACTTTTCTAAGCTCTTACCATTTCATGGTCATATCTTTTAAAATAAGCTTTATAAATTACATATTTACATGTGCTTCTGAATTTGGAAATTCAATGCCTTATAAAAATTATAGGAGTGGACACTCTAGGTCTCAGCTGAGGTGATTAGACAGCTGTTGAATACAAGTGGGCGATGGGCAGGACCCTGTGGTTGGCTGACTTGGGAAAGTAGGTATAGCACAGCCTGTGATTGTTCTGCTTGGAAAGTGTGGGACACAGCACAGTCTGTGACTGGCTGATTCAGAATTGTGAGACAGGGCTTCCAGCACAGCAGGTGATTCACATTCACCATGTGAATTTATTTATTTTTTATACTTAATTTTAGCTAGGCACGGTAGCACATGTCTGTAATCCCAGCTGCTCCAGAGGCTGAGGCAGGAGGATGGCACATTCAAGGGAGCCTCAGCAAATTAGTAAGATCCTGTCTCAAAATAAAATAAAAAGAACTGGGGCTGTAACTTGTGGTAAGCACCTGCCAAACATGCATGAGACTCTGGGCCCAATCCCCAATACCTCAGCAGCGTTCAGTATTATCTGTCGTGTTTGGTAGGCCAAAGTTCAAGTCACATCAAAAATCATGCACTACTCTGTGGTCACTCTTCCTGTGTATCCTAACATCTGCCTCCCTGGACACCCTGCTGGGGAGCATGTGTGGCATCACAACCAGGCATGCTGGGCTCCAACTCAACAACCTCTGTTTTAAACCTAGGTGTGGAAGCAGGGGTCAGCACAAATCCAAGGGAGGCTGGTTTCACCACACAGCCATATAGTTGAGCCTAGTAGGAATAATACTACTGGAAAAATGGCAGGAAGTCTCCAGGAGGAGTGACAGCGGTAGTGCCTTTGCCTTGTGAGCCAGGATTCTCAGGGGATTTTCCCACCAGGAGGTGGCTAGGCCTTTGAGGGCCCTGACCTGACACCACAAGTGAGGCTGGGTGTGGCTTCAAAGTGAAGACCTCAAGATTCTGCAGGCTAGATGCATTTATGACCACCTTTCTGAGGAGGCCAGTGTCTTGTGAAGACATTGAGGTGCCAGAGATTGGAGCAGAATCCAAACAAATGTTGCAGGAAGACATTGGCCTTTCTTGTGACTTCCCCCAAATAAAGTGTGAAAGGGCTCCTCAAATCCAAGTCCAGACAGTATAGTCAAGGACCTGGTGGCCAATTTCATCCAGGGTGACAGATGGAATGAGGTCTTCCTTGAAGGACCTGAAGGCTGAGGAATTAATGGACCCCAGTCCCCCACAGCATCTGCCTTCAAGCAGATGCACAGCTGGCAGAGGAGCTGGAAGCCCTAGCAAGCACCTCTCATGGTCCTCCCTGTGAAGCAGAACCAGCCACTCAACTTCCAGAGGGGCAGCCTCAAGAGTTGACCATGGGTGTCATGGGAAAGATTCTCAAGGTCAGTCTCTGCCTCTCTGTTGGGTAAGACCAGGGACTGTGTGTGACTGTGGAGGGAAACAGATCCCACAGAGAATTCTAGAAACTGAAGAACAAGACCACAGTGACACAGACAAAATTTGGAGCTCAACAGCCCTCAGAGCACCCAATGCTGAGTGAGACAACCATGCTGACCAGGGCCATTCATCCTTGGGTCCAATTCCTGGGGCCAGCATGCCTACAGTGCTGAGGAGCAGTGGAGCCCACAGAAGACCCACGTACCAATAATTGTCACATTGCTAAAAACTTTAACTGGGAACAATGTGGAAATGTTCTCAGCATCAGTGTGTGCTTTTAACACCAGATGATTAAAACAGAGACAACTGTAACATGGTCAAAGTGAGCACATGTCTGCATGGACACAGCTGTTTCAACATCACCAAATGAAACTGGAAACAGAAGTACCATGGAAGGCACTTCCCAAGATGTTCCTCTTTGAACAATTGCAGACTTATACCAGAGGGAGCATATCTATGCAGTGTTAAATCCCTTCCCACCTCTGTGCTTTTCCTAAGGTCAGAAAGCTCACTTCAGGACAAAAGAGAACTCCCCACTGTCATTTTGAGCACACGGATGGAACCTCATCTTGCCTCCAGCTGCAGTTTTGTGGAAGAGGACTGAGATAAACTTCTCCTCTTTTTGAGTTTACAACTTTCACAGGGGTTCAAGCAGGTACCTAAAGCTAAGAGGGACATGGATTTCCCAGACACCAAGATTTCAGGGGAATCATAAGAGGGTGCTGCTATATGGAAAAAACAAAACAAAACAGTGCTGTCTTTCCAGCCAGGTGGCAAAAAGCCCTGCAAGTTTAAATGACGAAGGGCTTCCCCAAAGAGCACTTCATAGTCACCATCATTTACACAGTTGCAAAACCCACAATGTACCTCCTGCCATCCTCAGTGAACTCCATGAAAGGACACATGTAGCACTTGTACCTACTGCTTCTGCCTGGCCCATTCTCTACATAGTTCACCTGGTAAAAGGGTGTCTATGAGAAGATTAAGTGAGGTAACAAGTGTAGGGTTTCTCGGCATTATAATCAAGGTGAAAAACGTTCACTGGCACCCACTATGGACTATTCAAGACTCAGCTTTTGCTAGGACGGTGAAGAAGCTTCACTTGATAACACTTGAATTCAAAACAATAACCAACAAAAATTAAACTCATCTCATTGATGAGTGCTTCAACCAGTGTGACTAAACTCTTGGTTCTGCCAAGGGGTAAAAGGGGATAGGAAAATAAAGATTCACAAATACAGAGTTAAGCTTTGCTCTCTGTTGGAGATGCAGATCTAAAAAGTTATGCCATATATATATATATACATATATATATATATTTGCCAGATATATATATATGCCAGATATATATATATATATATATATATATATATCAGGTTAAAGAATACGCAACCATTATTCTTTGTATTCAGGAAAGTTATAGAAACTAGGAC
Organism: Glaucomys volans; assembly: GCA_020662805.1. Lineage (NCBI taxonomy): Eukaryota > Metazoa > Chordata > Mammalia > Rodentia > Sciuridae > Glaucomys > Glaucomys volans. Next base: position 130,210 of record JAJEJO010051306.1, read on the forward strand.
ATCTATGTAGTTTTTCCACAGTTGCAAGTTCAATGTTAGAAGCTTTGTATACCTCTCAAGATTGTCCATTGTTTGCTGGGGATATAGCTCAGTTGGTAGAGTGCTTGCCTCACAAGCACAAGGCCCTGGGTTCAATTCCCACCACCACAAAAAAAATAAAAGAAAGAAAGAAAGTCCATTGTTTGAAGTTACTGTAAAGCAGTCAGAAATTGGAGGAGAGGGGCTTGTGAAACATTGTGGTCATCTAGTAAAAGAATTCCTTCCTTCCCAGGAGCTATGTGCTTGAGATCAAGGTCAGAAATGATGACTCTTGCACAGAACCTCCTCATGCAGGGAATTGCCACAGCAGCTAAGCATCCTGTGCCCTTGCACAGAAACATTCCCAGGCACCAGCCATGCCACACTCATGCAGTCATCAGAGATCCCCAATCTCAGTCACTGCTCTCTCATCCTCTATCACCACACTCCACAGATGAGCACATGACATCTGGTTTATAAGCACATTCTGTCCAGGTGTACACACACTGGACTGTATATCTATGAAGAGTGACAGCGTAATGGGGCTGATGACACCATTATGCTTGCACTAGAATGCCCTGCACACCTGCATCACACATTGTGCTAAGTCTCTTTATGGCTAGAAATAAAAAGAATTGACCCTGATTTTACAAGCTCAAGTTTTGCAGAGCAGAATGCTGTTTAGGTGGTTCCCTCAAGGCATTATGAAATACTTCTTCACAAACACAACTACTTGAAACAATTGGCACATGTGTGCCTTTCTCATGCCAGGCTAGCTCTGTGTTTGCTGTCACTTGTAGCAGGCCTGGAGGTTGGCACACTCTCCCCATAGCTGGAGATGCCTTGCCAGAACAAGCTCAGTCTCACAAGTTGGCTGGTCTCCCACACTTGTAGCCTTCAAGTCAAAGCAGAGACCCTTCTAATCTTTCAAATTATTTCATAGAACAATCTCAAGGAAAGCTTGAGACAAGCAGGTCTTGGCATGTCAATCATATGAAAAATAAAGCAGACTGCTTTTCAGTGGAGGCTTGCAGAACAGTAGGGAGGGGGGAGGGGTCATCAGGAATTTTTCTGCTAAAGTGTTAGAAAAATGAGATCTGTTTTGTCTTGCATGTTCCATGTGAAAACTGGTCCTCAGCTGAGGGTACAGAAGGAGTCATGAGGCTGCAGAGCAGAGTCGATGAATGAACAAATGAACAAACATCTGCGGGTCTAGTGCAACAGAAAAGAGAATCAGAGGAAGGACTGGAAAATGCATGAAGAATCTCCATGGGCCCCAGCACTATCCTCTACTCCCTGCAGGAATCAGAAGGACAGGATTTCCTCCTAAATGCATCTCTTCTTTTTTTCTTTTTCAGTACCAGGGGTGCTTAACTCCTGAGCCACAGCCCCGGCGCTTCTATTTAATTATTTTTAAAATTTTGAGATAGGGTCTCCCTGAGTTGCTGAAGCTGACTTTGAACTTGTGATCCTCCTTTCTCAGCCTCCCAAGCCAATAGGATTTAAGTGTGTGCCACTGTACCCAGCTGGAGGACATCTCCTCTGACCCATCCAGTGGACACACCTCTGGTGCTCCACTGGAGGGCTGAGATTAAAGAAGATCAAAGGAGAACACAGTGAGCTGTGTAGGATGCAGTACTGGACTGACACAGATGGCTGAAACAGTGCCCTGTCCTTCCTGAAGCCACTATCTTGCAGGTGTGTGTGTGTGTGTGTGTGTGTGCATGTATTTGTGTGTGCAAACATGTGCATACATGTGTGCATGTGTAGTGCACATAAATGTGTGTGTGTGCCTTTGGGAGTGGAGCCAGACATGCAAGGTGAGCATCCTCCACAGAGCCACACTCCTGACCCAGAGTATCTTAACCTTTACCCAAAAGGCCACAGCTGGGTGAAGGAGGTGCACATGATGTCCTGGAAACTAACCTAGTTACCTGAAAATGATCTAGAAGACAGAATCTACCTTTCAAGAGACTTAGATATGATCTACCAGCTAGAACTGGAGAAGCAGAGTGGACTTTTAAACCAGTTAGGAATTTATTCCACATATATATTCATACACACCAATTCATCATACACTGCTCATTTATACAGACTTTTGGTACAAATGGCACAAGATGCAGTGAACCCACTACTATGTGTAATTGTAAGGCATCAATTAAACACAGTTTAGAAAGAAAGACATAGAGTGACAAGTGTTTAAGCTCTTACCTGGGGACAGTAAAAAAGAACCTAAGAAGAGGAGAGAAGATGGAGGCACTGAAAACAGACCAGGGACACTGGGTTCTTGGTGGAGGACAAGGACAATGGACAGTGAAGATGGTGCCCTGGGCAGTGGTGGCTGCTGACTCCATGGCTCCTGCCCTGTACTGCTCCAGACTCAGTCAAAAAGTACAGAAATCCTGCAGCCTGCTTTCACTCTTTTTTTTCTAGATATTACTTTTACTAGAAGCGAAATAACGTATCCAACAAAAAAAGAACAGCAGAACAAAGGAGGAAGGAAGCAATACATAGAAAAGATGGAGCAAATGAAATAAAGACAAACAATAACCAGCATAAGTAAGACCAAAGTTTGATTTTTGAATAGATGAATAAGATAAATTAACATATTATTTGGGCAAGACACAAATTATTTGAAATCACATAGGCAATCATCACAGCTATAGAAAAGGTTAATAACTTCAAAAGATAAGCCTATGAAGAATTTCATACCAAGAAATTAAAAATGCACACAAAATGGACAATCTCCTAGAAAAATATTAGTTAACAAGGGATCAAAAATAGAATGAAAACTTGAAGAGCACAAAACCATGGGGAAAAAAGCCTGAAATTAAATACTATCCACAAAACCCAGAGGTTGGCCTAGACATTTTAAAAATGAGATTTATCAAACTCTTCAGAAACAAATAATCCTGCCCTTCTACAATGTATTTCAAATAATACAAAGGAGGGAACAATCCAAACTCATGCTATGCAGCTTGAATGACCTTGGCATCAAAAACAAACACACAGCACAGGAAAGGCACACTTTAGGTAACTTCACTCATAAATGTACACACAAAAATCCTAAACAAAACCTAAGCAAAGCAAATACAGCAATATACTAAAACCAATACTTGACGACCAAATTGGTTTTGGTCAGGAATATATGTATATTTGAACCTAAGAGTTTTCTTTTTTAAATTTATTTATTTTGATTCATTGTCCACAAATGGGGTACGGCTGTTGTTTCTCTGGTTGTACATGAAATAGAGTCACGCACCATTTGTGTAATCATACACAAGGTACATAGGTAATGATGTTTGTCTCATTCTGTTATTCTTACCCCCACCCCAATCCCACCCCTTTTTCCCTATGCAATCCACCCTTCCTCCATTCTTGCCTCCATCCCACCCCACATTATGTGTCATCATCTACTTATCAATTCTTGACAAGTTTGCATTGTGTTTTATTTTCCAAGTGTGTAAAGACTGATCAAGTCCCTAAGAGACTTTAGAAAGAAAAGGATGGAAATATGTGCTAGATAAGCCAGAGGTAGGGGAAGGAAATTCACCTTTTTCTGCTATGATTTGCTCAATGGCGGCTCAACCCAAAATTACTGTGAATTGTTGGCAGACAACACCTGAGCATTCCAGTACTGACAGCGTTGAGCTTGCAAAACTGAAAGTGAATGTCTAGGTGCCAATTAGAATCAAGCCACACCTCTGTCCTTGCTACTAAATACCAGCATTTCTTATACTTCCATTCTTTTGCAAAGCAGATGATGAATGGGTAAGCAAGATGGAACACATATTTCACACAAGGACAGCGACACCCAAGAACCCCTGACAAACATGCAGTAGAAAAGATACAAGGTAAAAATTTCTTCTACAGAATTAAGAACTTGGGATTTCCTAGCAGAAGCAATCTTCTCCATACACAGACTTCTTATTCTTCTGCACTCACACACATTATAACATAACACATAATATTAAGAGAAGCCAACGCCACAGCCTCACACCACACAGTAATATAAACTGCACACATTCCAAAGACATGGACTGGGAAGAAACTGTGGAGAGACATGTGATTTTAGGCTCAGATGTCATACAGTGATACAACATTTTCAGAACCAGAAAAGGCCACACCACCTTGGTGGAACCACATCATGGGTTCTGTAACCACCCTGGACTTGAGAACACTCAAGGCAGCTGCCAAAGTCCAGTAAGACTGTCCCAGAGGGAGTCATGTGTCCCATGCCTGACTCCATGGGGCAATGGACCCACTATGACAAACAAATAGAACATGGAGCATGCAGTTTCTTTACACCCTGGAGCTGCACTTGACATCTGAAGAATTATTTTCAATCATGATGTGCTGATTCACCATTCACAACAGGACCACATTCACCCCCATTTAAGATATACCCAAATAACAACATATTAAAAACAGTAGACACCTATGAAAACAAGATGAACCATTACAATAATCCATTGTTATTGCTACATTACCTAGACAACATACAGGAAGACATAAATTCACATTTCCAAAGGCTCACAGGATAGTACTGCACAGAGAAAGGGCCTTCCGAGGTGGCAGACATAGCACAGAGCTAACTCTGACAACAGAGCCCAGGTGGGACCTGGACTCACAGATTATTATTTTGACATGATTTTATCTATAGAAAGACCCTAGAAGGACACACTTTTCAGTAAAACACCCAGTGCAACACAACCTAACACTGTGGGCCACAAGAATGTCTACATGTAAACTCAGACATAACATGCCAATGTTGCTGTGTTGACCACACTTCCTCAGGACCCTGACACATGTGCAGGGGTTGCTGGGATTACACACATGCCTGCAGTGTTGCTGGAATATGACATACATGTGCAGGGGTGCTAGGATGACACCTGCACATGCAGGGGTGTTGGGATGATCCACATATATACAGGGGTGCTAGAATATGACACATGTGTGCAGAGGTGCTGGGATGATGCACATGCATACAGGGGTGCCAGAATAACACATCCACCTGCAGGGATGCCGTGATGACACACGCACATGCAGGGGTCCTGGGATGATACACATGTGTGCAGGGGTGTTGGGATGAATGACACACACACACACATGCAGATTGAAAGCATTACAAAGAAAGAGATACCAACCTTTCTTGAGTGGCCTGGCTTTGCTGGCAAGCTTCTTGTTTACAAAGAAAGTAAAATTTGCAAGGAAATTTTGGAGGAAGAGCTTAAGAGACACATAGAGAAAATCAAATGCTAACACAAGTTCTGAATGCAGTTAGCTTATTAAATACAATCCTGACATAATGCCACTATCCCAAAAAGGGCCCCCAAACTGGAAATAGTAACCCACTCCCCCAAATATCAATGCTGTCTGAAAGTTTGAAGCATTCTTAAATCATGTACTCCTCAAAAGAATATAACAGTTCTCTTTTGCTGTATGTGCTGGCACAAGCCTATAATCCCAGAGACTCTGGAGGCTGAGGCAGGAGGACCACAAGTTTGAGGCCTGCCTCAGTAATTTAGTGAGACCCTGTCTCAAAGAAAAAAAAGTCTGGAGAGGTAACTCAGTGGTAAAGTGCCCCTGTGTCCTATCCCGCGTTCTCAAAACAAACAACAACAAATAAGTAAATAATGAATGATTCCCTTTTAACCTTAGGGCTTATTTTCTAAGATCCCCAGTGGGTTCCTGAGGTCACAGATAGTACTGTGCCTTTTATACCCTCTATTTCCCCCATGCATATATACAATGATAAACTGTCACTTTTTCTTAAAAGAAGCACTCCACAGCTTCTCTTTGGCATATTCAAATAGCAAGAATCACTACTCTTGGCTGGAATTGTGGCTCCATGGTAGAGCACTTGCCTAGCATATGAGAGGCACTGGGTTTGATTCTCAGCACCACATATAAATAAATAAATAAATAAATAAATAAATAAATAAAGTCCATTGACAACTAAAAAATATTTTTAAAAAAGAATTGCTACTCTTGTGCTTTGAGGCCATTTTTAAATACAGTAGGGTTACTTGAACACAAGCACTGTGATACTGTTGCAGTTAATGATAACAGAGGAACCTGCTGAGTGACAAATGGGCAGGTAGGATATACAGAGTAGATACACTGTACAAAGGGATGATTTGCATCCAGGGCAGGACAGAGTGGGGACGATGGGTTACTTCATCATCTTACTTGGAATGGTGTGTAATTTAAAACTGATGAGTTGTTGGTTTTTAAATCTTGTTTGATATTTCCAGACTGCCATTGACTGTGGTTTACTGACACCATGGATGAGGGATAACCATGTGAAAAGAGAAGATTATCAACTCCATTTTTAGAGTGGGGAATCTGATGCATAGAGATTTTCAATAATTTGCATAAAGTTACAAATGTGGGTAGTGGCATAATTTAAAATTTGGGTCACTTGGCTCTAGCATCTGCACATTTACCAATACTGAGTTGGTATTGATGATACTAATAGACTAATAATGTGCTTCCAGTCTTGCAGATTCCACAGTATCTATTTTGACCCCCAGGAGGTACATCTCCTGGCTCTAATGTTCCATGAGACATGCTTCAAGAGGTAAACAAGCTTAGTTGAAGTGGTTCCATCCAAGTCCATCAAATAATAAATGCCTATTCCATACTATGACAACACAAAAGAGGAGAAATGGTGGTGATAGAGGACACTAGTGATACTCAGAATGTGGCCCCTTTCTTATGTCATGTCCTCTGAAAGAGACATTGAGCTAGGCATGGTGGCACATACCTGTAATCCCAGTTGCTTAGGAGGTTGAGACAGGAGGATCACATGTTAGAGGCCAGCCTCAGCAACTTAGTAAGACCCTGTCTCTAAATGAAAAATAAAAAGGGCTGGGGCTGGGGCTATAGCTCAGTTGGTAGAGTGCTTGCCTTGGAAGCACAAGGCCCTGGGTTCAAATCCCCAGCACTGAAAAATAAATAAATAAATAAATAAATAAATAAAAATAAAAAAATAAAAAGGGCTGGGGCTTGGGCTCATTGGTTAAGCGCCTGTGGGATAAATCCCTGGCACCAAAAAATAAAATAAAGTAAAATTTTAAAAGACACATTGAACCCTGACAGCCCATGAGATGCTATAAAGGGAAGGCAGGCATGCGTGGGAACCTTTCTGCCCAGCATCCTTTTGCTCTTATCTTGCTTCCTGCATGCTGAACTTCTTTCAAAGAAGCTAATCTTCTGTTCTCTCAAGGCACCTTGTTCTGAGGTCCTGGGGTTGGCAAGTAGTCAGTTATGGGACTGTGCATCATCCTCCTGGGAATTCAGATCTTGAGTTGGATCCTACAAGGACAAACCTCCTCACAAAAACTGAAGCTGTCGGATGATTTGGAGAAGGTACTGATTTGACTCTGCTGCCTGGATCTCCAGTTCCGTGCGCTACCCCTGCCTTGTGCCCTGAGTCTTGCTTTGCAAGCATGGCTTTGATTCCATGAAATTTGCCCCATGCCTCAAAAAATTTGTTTTGGTCTTAGTTTCTATCACTTGTTACCATGTCACCCTAATTGTACTCTCACATTACACACCCAGTTATTCAATAGGCCAGTTAATACTGAGCTACCTATACCTCCTGTCACTTTACAGCAGCATTCTGATGTGGTCACTAGGGAAGCGATTGGATAAGATTCAGATAAACCTGCTGATGAAAATCAGTGTGGCCATATTTTAAATTAAGACATTATGACATTAAGAAAGTATCCTAATTTTCCTGTGTTCATTTCATTAACTGAACTTAGCACTGAAGTAAGTTTCAGAAGACGTCACTGTTGGACCTAGTATTACAAAGAGACTGTGTGATGTTAGGCAAGGTACTTACCCTCTCTGATCTTATTTCATATCTATAAGATGAAGGGATAGGGGGAGTTCTTTGAGTATTCTGCTCTTAAACTAGTTTCTAATGTTCTAAGTGTGAAAAGATATACTTTAGAAATCACTGAGGAATTGAGGAGATGTAACTCAAGAACTCCTTTTAAATTTCTTTTTCTGAAAATAGAGTCATTTTTTTCTCATATGGATTGGGGAATTGAATTAAATTCCAACTTGACCCTTTGGGATGGAAATCCTATAGTGAGCATGTTATGAAGGATTCAGTGTCCTTGTACCTGTAATGATCTTACATTTAAGAGGAAAGTTCTAAAGGTCAGGGTTATCAAATAGATCTTCCATCTTTTAACTGAAATCTAGTTATGGACCAACCCCAAGGTCAGCAATAAATGTAATTTAATTCTTAGTTAGTAATAAATGAATTGTAGAGTAATTTGGATCTTCCAAGGAAATTTCTATTGAAATTTTCTATCTTAAACTGTGTTGCACTATTTTTTTACAACTCTTCAAATGCTACAGTTTCAAGATTCAGATCTAGCACTGAAGAGAACAAAGAGAAACAGCTGTTATTTACAATAGTTGAGTCTTGCAGTGCATTTATCTTTTTACCTATTTCCACCTTGGATACTTGCCTGACCTCCAAAAGTTACCTAAACCACAAGTTTCCCAAAGTTACTTGTGAGGATTTCCTGCTGCTGGTTCTTGATGTCACCCCTTTGGCAATTCACAAAATCATTTCCTAGCCATGTGATCAGTGTCCTTGAGCTGAGTAAGATGGTCAGTCCCTCTGACAGAGGGTCAAATACCAAAGGATCCCAATCAGTTCTATCCAGAGCTGAATTCTTCCGGCAGGATGGAAGACCATTATTGATGGAAAAAGTTTATTTTCCCAAGTATCATGAAAATTCACACATGTGAACTTGTAAGGCATAAGAAATAGCAAGACATTCATTCTTATTTTATTTTATTCTTGTTAGTTCTACACGACAGTAGAATGTATTTTGACATATTATATGTATATGGAGTATAACTTCTCATTCTGGTAGTACATGATGTAGAATTATATCGGTCATGTCATCATATATGCACATAGGAAGGGAAGGTCTGACCCATTCTACTATCTTACATTAATGCTGCGTTTCTTGCAAGAACAATTTCAGATTGTTCACATTCTTTTTTTTTTTTTTTTTTTTTTTTGTACTGGGGATTGAACCTAGGGGTGCTTAACCACTGGGTCACATCCCCAGCCCATTTTTATGTTTTATCTAGAGACAGGGTCTTGATGAGTTGCTTAGAGCCTCACTAAAGTACTGAGGCTGGCTTCAAACTTGCAATCCTCCTGCCTCAGCCTCCCGGGCTGCTGGGTGAGCCACTACAGCCAGCAAGCACATTTTTCACAATACTAATTCTGATTTCATCATTAGGATTAAGATGAAATGAGTCAGGTGTGTTGGCACATGCTATAATCTCAGTAGCTCTAGAGGCTGAGGCAGGGGTATTACAGGTTCAATACCAGCCTCAGCAATTTAGAGAGTCCCTGAGCAACTCAGCATGATCTTGTCTCTAGATAAAATATAAAAAAGGAATTGGGGATGTGGCTCACTGGTTAAGTGTCCTTGGGTTCAATCTCTGGTTAAAAAAAATTAAATGAGATAACATGGACAGTCATTAGCACAGTTTGGGGGCTTTACAAACAGATGTCAGTTTTTGACTCTGACACTGAACCAGGCATTATTGCAAACTGTTTGTGAAGCACATCACTTAGTCCTTACTGCCTTTGAAAACAGATCTATTATTACTGCTATTTTTCTGATGAGGAAATTGAAGCTCAGAGTGGTAGAATTCTATGCCCAAGGTCACGTAGCTTGGCAGTGATGGGCAGAGCTGGAGGTCACATCCAGACTTCAGTGCATTTAAAAAAAAACAGCTCTGTCATATGAATAAGCACAAGGTGAATCAGAAGGGTAAGGAAAGCCGATTGTGTTTTCTTAAAAACACTGAATTATTAACAGAACATTATGCCAAAGGAAAAAGGCATTTCCCCTTTCCAGGGGCATTGTTAGGAATGACTAAGCTGCTGTGTGTGCATGTGTGACATCTGATGAATTGTCCATGAGCCACCAGCACAGCCCATGATTGTGCATTTGACCTGAGGGTCTGGGGTCTCCCTGGTGGTAGGCTTTACTGGGGGACATGGGGGGTGTCATTATTCAGCTTGTCTGCTCGTCACAGAGAGGAAGATGCTGGAGTTGCTGTGACCTAAGCAGAGACCTTCTTGGATAGCAGCTGCCATTGACTTTGACCAGAGGCAACACCCATTATAGGACCCATCTGTGCAGTGGCCTCGGGAGGCTCCCACATCCATCTCCAGAGAATGTGGCATAACCATTTGTCAGGCACAGTCACACATGCTTGCTGTGACCACACTTTATCCTTTCAGTCAAAGCAATAATTCCTCATTTTGAGAGCACAACTGTGTGGTGCCAGGTGTTGATATTTTAGAGAGAAACAGCAATCAGGACAGCTGTGGTGGAAGATTTCAATTTCTTTTTCCAGCCTGGGAGGTGATAAGTATAACTGTGCCAGATGAAATTAGCTTCAGATAATGAATCTTTGCATTTCCAGAATAGTGTAGGATTTGTAAAATGGCCTTTCTCCAGGGAACTCCCTTTGGAATTGACCTTCATTCAGAGAGAAATTTGAGGAATGCTAGCTAAGGCCCTTACACCTCACAGATGCTGTCTGGGACCCTTCAGCTATTCCTGAACTTTCCACACTATTCCAGCCACTCCCCAGTGTGTCTAGACTTGTCATTTTTCCTCAACTCGCTCACCTTCCTCTCAATTCATACCCAGTGTGACATTTGCTTTTACTCTCCTCTGGGGGTCAGTGTCCTTCTGAGTCCTGTAAGTGCTGGTATGATTGTGAATGCTTTGGGCAACAAGACTCTGTATGTTCTGATTTAACAAAGGCAGAAATAGTTGAATGAGAGTTCTATAGATTTTCTTGTTTCTCAAGTAGAATCAGCACAGTGCTAACAAAAATCAGTTCTCCACATTCTTTGTTAGGCAGTAAAATCAGGCCCTTGCATAAAGGAAAACTTCTATCGAGTACAAGATTAGTGAGACATTGATATTTTAATAGTGGTTGTAGAAAATGCTGTGTGAGGGTCTTATGAAAGCATCTCTTCCCAGAAATGAGAGTGCAAATAGGCTCAGGTTTTCATGGGTATGGCGAAAGCTTTCCCAAGTGTCCTGGATCAGTCCTGAGAGGACTTTCTGGGATGAAATGAACATGTCTGCATTATCCAATGTGGTGGCCACTAGCCACACATGAGGTATCAAGTATTTAAACTATGGCAGATTGCCAATGAGGAACTGAATTTTTATTTAATTTAAACTTAAAGAACCACATGTGACTAAAGGCTACTGCAAACTTTAAGAAAAGTTGAATCTTCAGTATGGGTCCCAAGTGGCTAAATGGGGCCTAAGATTCAGAATGGAGACTGATAGACATTTGCTGACTGATAGACATTTGCTGACTGGTCATACACAAACTCTGTCCCTGCAAAGACCACAACCTGAACTTTGAGGACCCCGCCAGGTATGTTCCTGGCAATTGCCAAGGTAAAGTCTCCTCAAGGCTCACTTTGCTATCTAGACCAATGAGCTATGGCCAACAGTCATCTGTAAGTAGCAACCAATCAGGAGTGGGCATGGTTGCATCCCTCATTTAGATAAAATCCACCAATCAGGATTAGGCAAAGTCTGCATTGCTCATTTGCATAAGTGGAACTGCCTGGGAATCTGGGCAGGGAATTCCTCTATATAAGCTAGTGTCTCTCTTTATTCTGAGATATACACTTCCATTTTGTACCAAAGGCTTTGTTTCCACAGTTTGCAAACTTCTCATTTTGATAAACCCTTTCTTCTCTTCTTCTCTCCTTCCTTCCTTCCTTCCTTCCTTCCTTCCTTCCTTCCTTCCTTCCTTCATTCCTTCATTCCTTCATTCCTTCCTTTCTCCCTTTTCGTTTTTGGTACCAGGGATTGAACCTAGGGGTTCTTAACCACTGAACCACATCCCTAGTCCTATTTTGTATTTTATTTAGAGACAGGTCTCACTGAGTTGCTTAGTGCCTCACTTTTTGCTGAGGCTGGCTTTGAACTGTGTTCCTCCTGCCTTAGCCTCCCAAGCCCCTGGGATTACAGGCATGTGCCACCATGCCCTGCAAAACCTTCCTTTTTCTTAAATCTTAAATTCTTTCCTGGTGAATGTTTGCTGTCTCTACTGCATGGATCAGTTAGCTCAGGACTATAGGTTCACAGACATCAAATTAAGATCCCTGTTGTATCAGTTGCTTTTGTGAAGAAAAGAAAAGAAAACCAGTTTTTTTCATCTGTAACCCATACACCATACAAGTTGCCCACTTAAAGTATACAGTTAAATGGTGTTTAGTACCTTTCCAGTGCCAGGGGTCAGAAAATGATGTCCCCAATGCTGGCACTGGGACGTGCTTGGACAAGACTTCAATGCTCCTCATATTCAAGGTTGTTCTGTTCTTCCCTTGTTTCTCTTCCTCCCAGCACAGGGAGAGGCACAGGAAAGCTCCCTTATTGGCCTAATCCTCACTGCCAGAAGAGGAACACAATTGCATCCAGTCTTACTAACATTTAATTAACTCATATTACAGAAAAGGAGAAAGGAAGTCAAGGGACATACCAAGGTCCCTGAAGAACTTTGTCCCAAGGCATTATCTGTTCTTCTGAGCCAATTCACCTGCCCAAAATATAATGTGCTATCCCTCTAAAATTGCCTGCATCCATCCTCTCCCTTATAAAGAGGGTGCTTAAGCTTCAACCATCTGACCTTTGCCTTGAGTCTTGTACTTGGACTACAGCTCCCTTGTCTACACATCAGTGAATTTGTATGTTCCTTTCCCTGTTATTGTCAGTATCAATTGTCATTTTCATTTCATAGACTAAAATCATGGAATCTTTAGGGGAAAGGTTGGAAGTTCCCTCTAACAGCTATGCATCAGTCACCACAGTTAAACCTTAGAAAATGTTCATCACCCTCTCAAACCCCAAGTCCCTTAACAGTCATGCCTCATTTCCCCTGGGTCTCCCACAGCCCAAAGTAACCACAAATATATAGTTTTCTCCATAGATGTGTCTGTTCTAAACATTCCATATAAATGGAATCATGTGCTCCTTTGTGACTCATATTGTTCTTTTAAAGGATCTTTAGAATTTTTTGTACCACTTCTCTGCAGATAGAAACCCAATTTTCCTAGCACCCTTTCTTGGAAAACATATCTTTGTTCATTGAATTGCCTTGACACCTCTGTCAAAAATCAGTTAGCAGGCTGGGGTTGTGGCTCAGTGGTAGAGCTCTTGCCCAGCAAGTGTAAGGCACTGCAGTCGATCCTCAGCAACACTTAAAATAAATAAATAAAATAAAGGTATTGTGTCCATCTCCAACTAAAAATTTTTTAAAAAATAAATTAACTGTAAATTTAAGGATTTATTTCTTAAAACTTTTTTGTTATGGGGGATTGAACCCAAGGGTGCTTTATGATTGAGCTACATCCCCAGTCCTACTTCATTTTTTATTTTGAGAGAGAGTCTCACTAAACTGTTGAAGGTCTAAGTTACCCAGGCTGGCTTCCAATTTACCATCCTTCTATCTCAGCCTCAGAGTAACTCAGATTATGGGTATCTGGCTGGACTCAATTCTATTCTATGGTTCTATGTCTATGGTTCTATGGTTCTATGTCTTAGGCAACAGCCCTTTAAAAAATATTTTATTTAGAGATAGGGTCTCGCCAAGTTGCTTAGGGCCTTACAAAATTGTTGAGGCTGGCTTTGAACTTGCACTTGACATCCTCCTGCCTCAGCCTCCCAAGCCGCTGGAATTACAGGTGTGTGCCACTACCCCTTGTAACTATTTTGATAACTTTACAGTGGGTCTAAAAATAGGGAAATATGAGTACTATAACTGTGTTATTATTTTTCAAGATTGTTTCCACTATTCTTGATCCCTTTCATCTCCATATCAATTTTAGGACAAGTTCACCAATTTTTGCTTAAAAAAATTCAACTGAGACTTTTTCTATGGCACTGGGGTTTTAACCCAAGGGCATTTTACCACTGAGCTATATCCCCACCCCCTTTGTTTTTTACTTTGAGACAAGTTTTGATAAATTTCTAAGGTTGATCTCAAACTTGCAATCTTCTTGCATCAGCCTCCAGAGTCTCTAGGATTACAGGTGTGTGCCACCATATAAGGATTTTATTGTTTTGGAAGATCAATTTGGTGAGTATAATTATCTTAGCAACAGTAAGTTTCCCATCCACGTACGTGGATCTGCATCCTGGAATCTACTCATTTGGAAGCTTCTCCAGCAATCCTATTCTATGACTTTTTTCTCCCTCTCATTGACTTCAGACTTTTTTTTGTCCAACCATTTTCAAATTTTAAAATGATGAGAGTAGGTGATATAATAATATTATTTTTCATGACAGCTAAACTTATTTTTTATTCATTTATTAAATTTTTTTTAAAATAGAGGGCCTCCTATATTCCCTGCAATTTGTTGAACATTCTGATTCTTGTAATTTGAGTTTTTCCTCTTTTCCCCTAGCCAATCTTCCTAAAACTTGGTCAATATTTTTTTCATCTAAAAATAATTTTTAGTTTTATTTTTTTTGTGTGTATTGTTTTCTATTTTCCATTTCATTAATATCTGCTGTAATCTTTACCATTTCCTTCCTTCTGCTTCCTTTAGGTCTAATTAGTTCTTCTTTTTCCAATTCCCTAATGTGGATGTTCTTTCTTCTCTTCTGATGTGGACATTTACAGCTATAATTTTTCTTCTAAAGACAGTGGAATGAATGGGACATCAATTTCCTATGCTCGTATATGAATACACAACCAGTGAAACTTCATTTCATGTTCAACCACAAGAATGGGATCCTAATTAGAATAAATCTTACTCCATGTGTGCATATCTCAAAGTACATTCTACTGCCATGTATATCTAAAAAGAGCAATGTTTTAAAAATGTATGTTAAAACATAAAAAAGAGCTGCTTCAACTGAATTATATTTGTGTGATATTTTTGCATTTCATTTCTTTCCTTTAAAATTTTTTTGTGTTGTTTCACTTTCATTCACCTCAAATGAATCATTTTCCATCTTTATCTTGTAATTTCTTCAATTCACTGGTTATTTCATCATAAAGGTCCTCTTGAGTGTCATTTGTTTCAATCATTGCAATTATGGAAGGGGAAAATACCAATTTCTCATCCTTTTTAAAGTAAATCATTTAGATTCAGCAAATAAACATGCTTTCTGTATTTATCATGTTGGTTTCTCATTCACCTCTTTGTTTCTGCTTCTAAGTTTCACTGTGGATATAAAGCATGCAGGGACTTCACTCAAGTGCAGATTCCATAGTCTGGTGTGCAACAGGTGGTGCTGGATTCTGAGGCTGCTGGTTAAGAGACCAGGAAACTCCAGGAAACTACTCAGAACACCCTTCCTACAGGGTCCAAACCCCAGTTCCTTGTCCCTCTGGTACAAGTAGGAAGCAGGAAGGCTCCAGGCAGCTACTCGGAACAACCTTTCCACAGGGTCCAAACCCCAGTACCTTCTCCCTCTGGTAGAGGTGAGTATATTCTGTTCTATGGACTTCTTCACCTTTTTCCATACTCTTTGTTTGCACCTGATCCTTTCTTTTTTAAAAACTTTTTTATAATTAACTATTTTTTTGGGGGGAGTGCTGGGTATTGAACTCAAGTGTGCTTAACCACTGAGCCCCATCCCCATCCTTTCTTAGTTTACCCTTTCATTCTGAAACAAGGTCTTGCTAAGTTGCTCAGGGCCTCACTAAGCTACTGAGGCTGGCTTTGAACTTGAGATTCTCCTGCCTCAGCATCCTGAGTTGCTGGGATTACAGGTATGCACCACTGTGCCTGGCAGAATTAACTATTTTTTAAATTTTTAAAATTTATTTCGTTTTTATAGTTATACACAATAATGGGGCTCATGTTGCCATATGACATAATTTGGTCCAGCTAGAGCCCCAGTACTTCCTCTTTCCCTCCCCACCTCCGTCCCCCACCCCCTTCCTCCCCTGGTCTGCCTTCCATTTACTGAATGTAGGGAAGCATTTGAAGCCCCATTCCTTTAATCATTTTTTCATATATTGTTTTCTCTCAAAGAACTCTGAAGCTGAGGAGGACAGTTTCTGCTCTCCTCAGGACTTCATTCCTGTTGTTGGGCTTGGTATCTGAGGGCTGGGACTAGATGCTTATTAGCTATCCATTGACTTGATAATAACTGCTAACTCTTACTATGTGTCCACTTACAGAGCAGACAAGCACAGTGTCAAGTGCTCTGCAACCATTGTCGCCTTTCATCGCAACACCAGCCCTGTGGAGAAGACTTCACTCTGCATATGGAACCTCTCTCTGGTCATGATTGGCTGAGTTTGTTCCTGGTTCCCTCAGAAAATTAATTCAGGCTAATGGCTACACTGACCAAATCACTAGGAATCTAATGCAAGCTGCCTTTTTATTTGTGTATATTAGGGCAGTCAATTCAGAAAAAGAGAAACAGAAAACACATTTCCTCTCATGTCCTCAGGAGACGGTCAAACAGGTGGGTAGCTAAACTGATGCTGGGACTCCAGCTCTTCCCTCCTTCTTCTAGCGTGGCTAATGCCTTGGCTTCTGTCTCAGTCTTGTTACTCTAGCCCTATCATCTGCCAAATCCTTTAAAATATGGACTAGATTGTGTCACTGACTATGGTTTTTGTTTTGTTTTGTTTTGATTTTTTTTTTTTATGGCTCACAGCTGTTTTCTTAGGTAACATCCAAACTCTCCAAGGGAGCTTGAAATCTTCCTTCAAGAAGATTGTCTAGCATCTGCTGTTTCCATCTCCTTCACACACACTATGCTTCTGGACTCCAAAACAGCTGCTTATTCTCCAAATATGGCAACCTTTCATTCCTTTGTGTCTTCCCTCACTCTCTTCCTCTGCCCTCAGTATCTCCTCCCCTTGGTCCATTTGTCCTTCCTACCCAGCTCCTCATGACTCCATTCAAGATGGGTCTCAACTCCATCAGTGCTCCAGGCTGCTCCTGCCAAGCCTCATTAGAATAACCCACCCATCTCTGAGAACATAGTTGCTGCATTTTATCAGAGTGATCTATTTATGTCTTTTCTTCATTAGGTTATGAAGACTTCTAGAGCAATAAATATCCCATTTTCTTGTTTTCAAGCTCAGGCACAAAACTTAGGACTCAATGAATGTAGTAGACTAAACAAATCTGGTAAAAATACAAGTTGGTTGTGTCTAATGCACCAGCTATGAACCTCACTTCCAGTCAGACTTCAATCACATTCATTCCCCACACTCTCCCTGTGTCTAATTTTTAACAGCAAATTCCACATCTGCTTTGAATTAGAGTTATATTTTTGCACGGAATTGTGAGTTCCTCAGAAGGGCTGTGGTTACAGCACATTTGTCTTTGTATCTCTCAGCTCACCTGAAAACCATTCCATAAAGATTTGCAGACCTGAAATGAGCTTAACTAGATTCACAGTTTCAGCCAAGTGATCAAATGGCCTCCCATCACTCTGGGGGAACCATTCTGCACAGCACAGGAGTAGGAGATCTATTGCAATGCTATTTGATGTTACACACTCTCACATTCCTGTGGAAAGAAACATCTTTGAAACAGATGGGTATACTGTCTACTTGGATGGCATCAGTCAGCACCAAATGCAGCAGTGCTGTTAATGTGAAAAGAGGAGGCATTGCTGCGGAATGCAGGAGTCCACAGAAGAGTAGCAAGGATTCACAGAAGGACATGCATTTCAACAGCGTTCAGAGCTCCATCTTTTTTCTGTTGTTGCATCATAAATAAATTTGTGGATAAATAACAGAGTGTAGCCCTCTTAATGGCTTTTGAACATAGCAGCCTCAAACCCATGTTTATCGTTTCATGCTGTGTTTACTGAACACCAGCTAATGTGAAAAAGTGAGGCACCAATGGGGTAGAAGATTAATGTCAAGCAGATACAGAATGCAAAGACATTCTTGGATATTTTAATATTTTCAACATCAAATGCAATAAAAATCACCTGTAACTGCTTTAGGCCACTTGAGGTTTTTCTTTTTTTCTTTCTTTTTAAATTCTAACTTACTGTTGGGTATTGCAAAATCAACAGCATAGAAAATGATTTTTTTTTTCTTTTTGGTACCAGGGATTGAACCCAGGAGTACTTAACCACTGAGCCACATCCCCACCCCTTTTTGTATTTTATTTAGACATGGGGCCTCACTGAGTTGCTTAGGGCCTCGCTAAGTTGCCAAGACTGGCTTTGAACTCTCCATCCTCCTGCCTCAGTCTCCTGAGCCGCTGGGATTGCTGGTGTGCACCACCATACCTGGCTTGTTCAGTTTTCAACATTTGATGCTCCTAGGACAATATTTGCACCTCCCATTTCTCCAGCCCAAAACCTTCTTAATTCTCCTTCCCCATTCACATGTGACTCCTATTTATTATTCCAGTGCAGTGTCCCTTAGAAAGGCCTTCCCTGATCAGGTCATATCCTATATCATCCCCAGGACCATCTCTCCTTCAGAGCATGTATGGTAGCTATAATTTTGCTTTCCAGCCCTTCTGCTAGACCATGTTGCATGACCAAAGGAATGCAATCTCTTTTAGTCACCACTGGCTCAGTAAAGTGCAGGGAGCATAATAGACACACAATAAAAAACATTGTTGAATGAACTAGTGGAAAATAAGTAGAGGCATCATAAAAGCATATTTCTACAATGATTTGCTGTTTTAATATTAGAGACTAGCAATGGTTCTGTGATTCTGTGAGTTTTTTCCTATTTTTTTCCTTTTCAGTACTGGGGATTGAATCCAGGGGAATTCTACCTCTGAGCCACATCCCTAGCTCTTTTTATTTTTTATTTGAAAGCAGGGTCTAAGTTGCCCAGGGTGGCTTTGAACTTGGGATTGTCCTGCCTCAGCCTCCAACTTCTTGAGATTACAGATGTGCACCATCATGCCTAAAAGAAAATGATTCTGATTTGCAGATGGATATGATAGCTTGAGGAATGAAAGAAAGAATCTATAGAACAGAATAGCTGGAGAAGCCTCTCCTATGACTCTACTTAAAGATGCAGAATCAATGTAGGTTCTTGGTAGACAAGATAGCCTATATTCAAAGGTAATCAATGGATAAATTATGAGAGCCTATTTCAGAAGTGGTGAGAAAAAACTGCAGACCTTTCAAACTGTAATGAAGAAGAGGAAGTGACCCAAGACAAGTCTTCACATTTATGGTAGAACTATAGAGTACTCTTGTACTCAGTCTCAAAGACATGTGAGACTATGACTACTTTAGAAATATGTCCATCAAATCTCTGCATCCACCCTAGAGACTCACTAATGTGAACTATGCACTAAGTACATCAATGATGTATGCAGGAGTAAAGTGAGGGTGTGGGTATGTAGAAGTGAATATTGTGATTGATACACCTGTCAGAAGTTAGAATGTGAAGACCGTTGGTGACCTGCCTTGAGCTTCTCTCCCAGAGAGTTCACATGGCAAAAGATGCCAGTTGTTCAACCTAACACCACAATTTGTTTTAGGTGAACCACCTAGACTTGGGTCTTGGACTCAGTTCTGCATTGAAATCACTAAGAAAATAACTTTGTTCTTAGCCTCTAAAAACTCTGCCATATGATATGTGTGGTCAGGTGGAACACTTAGATCAACAACAAAACTTCATAAAAGATTTTTGAAACTTTCCATAAACTTTTCAACTTTTTGAAAACATATGGAAAACCCTTGGCTGGCTGGAATGGGTGTTTTCTAAAGGGAACTTCCAAAGTCACCTACAGTGACCTGGGATAAATGAACCTGGTTCCATCAGCAAGTAGGGTTCCTTAAAATAATAAGCCTCAGGAAGTAAGCTTGTAGGCTAATAATGTAAATTCTCAGACAGAAAGCACGATGTGAATTCCCAGGCACTTGGGAACAGGCTCCTGTTGCACAGTGGTGGTCTGATCTGCTTAGCCAGCTCATTTGCATCCTCCATCCTTTCCTGGTTCCTGGTACCATGCACCTTTCTCTGACACATGGTGGGCTCCTCTGAAACATGATTCTCGAAAGAGCCTATGATTCATTAAAGAAGAAACAGAGGCTTAGATAATCAATGGTGTGATTTATCTGTTCATAAGCAATTTCACACTGGTTCTCACCCTCTCCAGGGAACATGGTCAATTTGTAGAAGGTCTAGAGGAAATGTACACATGTGAAGCCTGCAGAAAATCCTCTGGGAATGACATTAATGGTAATGGAGAGTTGCTTGGCTACACGATACTTATTGGAATGTGTTTCATCCAAAAGGATAAAACAGAGAAGCTCTTTTGGAAGGAAATCCAGCAACATTCATCAAGCATTGTTGTTCCTTCCACACCGAACAACAAAGGTTGGGTGCCCTCCCATGGACCAGCCAGGGGGGCACGGGGGTCAGGCAGGATGGTGAGTGTCGACGGCTGAAAAAACCCACACCAGCCGGGAGTCTGTCGAGCAGTATCTCAGTTTAATGGGGAGGTGAAACGGGTATATGAAAAGGGAGCGAGGGGAGGAGATACAGGCAGGGGCCAATCATCTTAAAGGTCAACAGCACATGCAGTATACAGCAAGGCCTGCAGGGCAGAGGTCTGCTAAGATGTAAAGCTGCTCAGGTTCATGGAAGTTGAATGAGCCAATCCTGGGCCGCCACCTTGGTGGTACCACGAGTGGGGGAGGCTTTTGCCCCGAGGGTGTTGTTAATGTGGTCGCCATCTTAAGGTGTGTCCCTACAAAGCATCAGGAAATGTCCATACCTTTTGACATGGCATTAGCACTCTGTGCCTAAAACTACTTCAAGGAAATAAACCACATACCAAGAAAAACCATAGGCACAAAGATACCTATTACTGCATTTCTAGAATAGCGAAACCAAATAACAAATGGGGGAAATGTTAATTAACTGTGGAATATTCACTTGTGGAAATTAAGCTAAATTAAGGTTACTGTTGAGGATTTTTTTTTTTTTCAGTTTCTTTATGTTTAGGGCGAAAGTAAATTGGAAAACAAATCAGACAAAACAGTTAAATGTCTATACTGTTCATAAATAATAAAATATCCACACATGTCTGTCAGCTTTTTATCACTGTGACCAAATAAACCCAACCAAAACCACTTAAAGGAGAAAAAGATTATTTGAGCTCAAGGTTTTGGAGGTTAATTTCATGGTTAGCAACTTCATTGCTCTGGGCCTGAGATGAGGCAGAATATCATGGTGGAAGAGCATGGCAGAGGAAAGCAGCTCACCTATGGTGGCTAGGAAGAAGAGAGAGGGAGCCAGGGACAAACTATATAAACCTGAAACCATGTCCCCAGTGACCCACTTCCTCCAGCCACACCCCACCTGCCTACAGTTACCACCCAGCAATCCATTCAGATTGTTATTCTACCAAATGCATGAATCTACCAATCAGATTTTGGCTCTCATAATCTAAGCATTTTACCTCCTGCCTTAACACAGAGCTTTTGGGATACATCTCATATGCAAACCATAACATCACATATAATAAAAAACAAGAGAGAAATACATTGAATTGTTCCCTGGGAGGGTTTTTAAATTTTGAGTTCATTGGCCATTTTTAGCCTAATCTTCATTTTCTAAATGTATAGTCTTGTGTTGTTTCTAAAAAACAGCTTCCTAGAGGTGTAATTCACAGGCTGTAACATTCACTCTTTTAAAGGACAGGATTCATTTGTTTTTTGCATATTCGCAGAGGTGCCAAACATCACCATTATGCAATTGCATGGCTCCTGAAAGCAGCCTGGAGTGCTCTGTAGCAGTTGCTCCCATTTTGCCTTCCCCTTATCCCATGGTGAGCACCACACTGCATTCAGTCTACATGCATTGCTCACTCTGGAGATGCCTGGCAGCCTTCTGTGTTTGGCTCCTTTTGTTTAGCATGAGGCTCTCACAGTTTAGCACGTGTCAGTCCTGAAGGATGTTTGTGGTCCAATAATATTTAATTGTATGGATGAATAACATTTTATGTACCCTCGTGTCAGTCAATGGCCATTGTCGTGTCAGTGTCAGAGTCGGCCACGTGTCAGTCATTTGGGTAGTTTCCACTTTTGTTTATCATGGTAACACTGCAGTGAATATTCAGTTACAGGTGACTGCTTTCTTCATTATAGGTCCTTACCTAGGAGTATGACCTATGACTTGCTGTGGTGAGAAAACTATGATGAACTTAAATTTTTAGTACATTAATATTATTATAATTACTATTATTATTATTATTATGCTGAGGTTTGAGCCCAGGGCCTTGTGTGTGCAAGACAAGCAGCATTCTACCAACTGTTATGTCCCCAACCCCAGGATTTAAATTGTTTTAACTCATACATAAAATTGTACATATTTATGGGGTTCTGTTATGCTTTGAATGTGAAGTGTCTCCCCAAAGCTCCTGTGTTAATGCAGGAAGATTCAGAGATGAAATGATTAGATTATGAGGGGTGCAACCTAATCAGTCCATCCTAATTTGAATGGAATGACTTGGTGGTGACTGTAAGCAGCTGGGGCATGGCTGGAGAGGTGGGTCACTGGGGATGTGCCTCAGAAGTGTTCATCTTCCCTGTGGCCCCTTCCCCCTCTGCTTTCTGACCCTGCCATGAGCTGAGCAGCTTCCCTCTGCTGGGCCACCATGATGTCCACCCTCACCCTGGGCCCAGAGCAATGGAGTTGGCCATCTGTGGAATGAGACCTCTGAAATCTTAAGCCCCAAATAAACTTTTCTTCCTCTAAATTGTTCTTGTCAGGTATTTTGGATACAAAATCTGACTAATATGGTCTCCATGGGATGATTAGATACAGGTATAGATTGTATAATGTTTAAATTAAGGTAAACATATTTATCTCCTCAAACAATTATCAATTCTTTATGATGAAAAATTCAAATTCTTTCTTCTAGCTTTAAAAAATATATATAAACATATCTATAGATCTCTCTCTCTATATATAGTACATTACTGTCATCTGAAGTCACAATAGGGCAATAGAATAGCAGCACTTTTTTCTCTCATCTAACTATAGCTTTCCACCTGTTTATTAATCTTTCCCATTCCTTCCCTCTCCCCTTCCCTTCCCAGATGCTGTAATGACCATCCTACTTTCAACTTCTGTGAGATCAACTATGTTGAATTCCATATAAAAAGTGATTATGCAGTGCTTGTCTTCCTGTGCTTGCCTTATTTCACAGAGCACAATGACCTTCAGCACCATCCACGTTGCCACAGAAGACTGAATTTCATTCTTTTTTGGTGACTGAATAGTATTCCATTGTGTATATCCACATCTTTATTCATTCATCAGCTGATAGACACTAGGTTGTTTATGTTTAACATTTTCATATATGGCCACACTCTTTTTCAAAGTGATGTTACTATGTTATTATGATGTTGCCATAGATTTCTAGTTTCTCCACATCTTCACCAACATTTGTCACTGTCTTTTTATTTTAGTTATCATGGTGAGTATGAAGATGATCTCATTGTGCATTTGTGTGTGGGGGGGGAGGGTACTGGGGATCTAATCCAGAGATCCAAAAACCTGGTAAGTTGGGGAAGAGAATGAAAACTCTGCATGAAGCTGAGATCGCACATAGAAGCACACCTTCTGAGGCACAGAAAGGACAGAGAATCTGCATTCACCATCCATTGAGGAGATGAGGGAGCTTATTTATGCACATTGACTTTGGGCTTTTGTGTGCAAAAAGTTACATTATAATTTCCTTGGCTAAATTAAAGCTCTTAACTTGCACCATTTGTAGATTTACAAATTGTACCCTACTGAAGTGGAGGAGAACTTCCACCTCCAGCCCCAGCTGAGAAAGGAACAGAAAGTGGTGTGGCACAGCAGGACTTCTGGATTGCCCAGCGGGATCACAAGTCTCACATAGAGGGCTGCTTCAGTGTCAGAATTTTTGCTGCTGTGACCAAAAGACCTGACAAGAACAATTGTAGAGAAGGAAAAGTTTATTTAGGGGCTCATGGTTCAGAGGTCTCATTCCATAGACAGCAGGCTCCATTCTCAGGGCTTGGGGTGAGGCAGAACACCATGGTGGAAGAGTGTGGTGGAGGGAAGTAGCTCACATGGTGATCAGGAAGCAGAGAGAGACTCCACCCTCCAGATACAAATATATACCCCAAAGCCACGCCCACAATGCCACCTCCTCCAGCCACATCCAACCTGCCTCCAGGTACCACTCAGTTAATTCAATCAGGGATTGATTCATTGATTGGGTTGAGACTCTCACAACCCAACCATTTCTTCTCTGAACCCTCTTGCATTGTCTCACATGTGAGCTTTTGGGGGACACCTCACATCCTAACCAGAACATTCAGTTACCCAGGCTAAAAGGGTTTTGGTTATAGCGCCATACATAACAGAACACAAGGATGCATGCCCTGCCTTGGGGAAAGATCTTCAAATAAACAGACAAAAATGACAAGAACAAAACTCAAGGATTGGGACTATAAGGACTTCTCATAAAACTGTCATGTGATGGGGAGAGTAAATCAAACATACTTGAATTTATTCAAGGGGAAGAGAAGTAGAACCTAAAGGGAAGCATGCAATGAACAAGTACAAAGAATTTTGAATGTTTGAAAAATAGCCCAGTAGGAAGGCAAGAGAGTGGACTCTTAGTAGCCTGGAAGAGTGGTGGGGTACATGGAGGGAAAAGCCATCCAGACTGACAGAGGTGGCTCTGTTTCTCCATGGCCATGTATTAGTTCCAAGGTGTTAAGAAACAGTGTGCTTTTTGGTCGATGGCATTGCACCTGAACACGGATGATCTTATTCTGCCCAACTCCAACAGCTGCATTTCTTTAGCCTTTAGCAATGACTTCTGTAATTAGAGCATGGTAAATAGATCCTGGAGCAGAAGTCAAGAAAGGGTAACCAGGGGTCCTCTCCCTTTCATCCTTCATGTTCCTGCACCACACATCTCTGGTGGTCACCTCTCTCTGAACACCACTGGCTGAGTCCAATCTATTCCTTCCTTGCTGTTTTTTATTTTTATTTTTTTTAGAAATAAGACACAATGGCACTCTCTTGTCAATGTTTTCCTATGTTTAAAAGCTGGTGCAGGGCTGGGGATATAGCTCAGTTGGTAGAGTGCTTGCCTGTCAAGCACAACGCCCTGGGTTCAATCCCTGCACTGAAAAAAATAAATAAATAAAGCTGGAGCAAATCTCCTCAACTTGCCCATGTTAATGAATAGACAAACTTTCCCAATTTGGAAACATATTATTCAGGTTCCAATATAAAAAATCTTCATATTTTTGCAATCAGTGACATTTATTCATGTGCAATGATATATATCCCTTTGTGGCTATTCAGGTATTTGTTATACTTTCCAATATATCTAATTTATTTTTCCTTTTGTGTGGTGAATGCTACTAACTTTATTTCTTTTTTTATTTGTTCTTTTTAGTTATAAATGACAGGAGAGTGAATTTTGGCATATCAAACATGCATGGAGTGTAACTTTCCATTCTTGTGGTTGTACATGGTGTGGAGTCTCACTGGTCATGTATTCATATATGAACATGGGAATGTGATGTCCCATTCATTACACTGTCTTTCCCATTCCCTTCCCCATCCCTTCCCTTCATTCCCCTTTGTCTAATCCAATGAACTTCTATTCTTCCTTTTCCCCCACCTTGTTGTGTATTAGCATCAGCATGTCAAAGAGAGCATTCTGCCTTTGATTTGGGGGGATTGGCTTATTTTGCTAGGATAATTTTATTCTCTCTTTCCTCTCAAGGTTATTCTAGTAATTTAGGTTCTACCCCATTTAAAAAAATGGTGGCTATTCTTAAGATATTCATGGTTGCTTGTGAATGCATAAAATACAGTCTTACCTTATAGAAAAACTAAATGCCAATGATTGGACATACTTTAAAAGAGATCCATAAGCAAAACTCTCAGTATTTGTATTTTACTTTATGTTCTTTAGAAATGTCTCCAGAATAAGTTAATAGCTCCTCAGATCACTGTTTTTATATGTAGTTGAGGACAAAATATATTCTCTTTCCCCAAAAGATGCTAAAGTCCCTAAGAGTGAAAAATCATACATTTTTTCCAGATACTTGTTGATTTTTCTAGAAACACAGGTACAGAAACTAATCATTTGCCAACTATTGAACACTTAGGGTGTTGAGAAATTTGCTATCTTTGGTTACATTTGCTGAAAACATGTTTGCCCATGGGGCAGTTAGGTGGACATGCAGGACACTTTGACAACTTCCCCTGCTATAAAATCATTAGAAGTTGATTAGTTTCTAGTCAGTCATTAGTTGTGACCTACCTTCCCTCCCTCCCTCCTTCCCTCCCTCCTTCCTTCCTTCCTCCCTCCCTCCCTCCCTCCCTCCCTCCCTCCCTCTCTCTTCATTTCAATCAGGGACTGAACCCAGGGGCACATAACCACTGAGCCACAACACCAGTCTTTTACTTTTTATTTTGACACAGGTTCTTTCCAACTTGATTAGGGCCTTGCTAAATTGCTAAGGCTGTTTGAACTTGGAATCCTCCTGCCTCAATCTCCTGAGCTGCTGGGATTACAGGTGTGGGCCCCCACCCCTGGCTAGTTGTGAGCTTTCTACTCATATCTGAGTCCTTTATGAATCCAATACAGAGAGGTCCTGCTCTGTCAGAGAAAGATCTGAGTACTGGTGAATCATACCCTTTTTGAGGATGTGATGCATTTGCCTGGCCAGCTGGCTTGAGACTAAAATAGGGGCACCTGTATAACTATGCAAAAATAAACTGTAGTTACTTTGAGCCTCCCTTTTCAAAATAACTTGTGTGGAGAAATTCCAGCATCATGGGGAGTAAGTGACCTAGCAGAATTGTATTTCACCCTAATCTCATTTACCTTTGAGGACAGGGTGCCTGAAATCCAGAAGCTTCTCTTCAGGTGGGCCTGCAAAAATCAGTTGGACCTAAAATGGTTTCAAGAGTGGCCTCCAGAAAACCTCTAACTTCACACCTATGAGTCCCCATGCCAGGAAGCACCAGACCATAAGAAGAGTGAAAATGGGTAGTGCCCAAGTTCTGGGAAATCTCCTCTTCCAGGAAAAGACACAAGTATTCCTTTCCTTTATTGGCCTACCCCTCCTCCTCCTGTGTTATACCCTGTATGTGGAATTTCCCCAGCCCAGACAGATTGAGAAGGTGATGTGTGAGCCTAGACTCCCAATTCTCCATTCTCTGGCCAAAGAACAAACCATCAATACATCCCCAGCACTCTTTCTTTCTTATTTTGGATGGAATCTCACTAAGTTGGCCAGGTTGGCTTTGAATGTGAGATCCAAGTTCAAAGACTGACACCAATTAATCTTGATGATAAGAAGCAATCAAATTTTGTTACCAACAATTCCTCTTTTCAGAAGATCTTGGCAACTATCAAGGGTTTGTGCAGCTCCTAACTTTGCTTCTGTTTCGTTGGATTACAACCATGCCTCCATCTTTCATTTCATTTCCCAGTTTTCAGCTGTAGACTATCAGGGGGTTGTTTCTAGTTATTGAGTATAAACCACTTATTTGTACATTATATACAACATGCTTATAAAGCATTAGGTGAATTCATGAAGAGATCTGTGAATATATTCTCAGATTCTTAAACTGATCGCTCACATATTTACTTTAGCATTTTCAGAAATAATGTTTTGATTTCTCTTACATCAACTTTACTTCAAACTTAACTGTTCATCACCATCAGTAATTCAAAATCTAGCCCCCTAAGAAGAAAACTAGAAATGCAAAGTACATATCTGTGGTTCATATATTCTGATAGTGTGAGATTTCTTCTTCTCACTAACCTATAGCCATTCACAGCACAGGGGTAAGAGACCTGTTTACACCTAATCTTTCCATGTTCTCTTTTCCCATCTTGTATCTATTTTTGCTTCACATGAACTCTGCACCAAAATGGATTTTCTCAGAATTTAATGTCAGCAAACACCATTTTTCAGTTCTCTTCATTGCTGATCTCTCAGCAGCATCTGACCTCCTTTGACCACTTCCTCTTTGCTTTATCTTTTCTTCCTATCACTTTCATTTCTTTTTTTTTTTTTTCATGATTCCCTGTAGGCATGTTTTTTTTTTTTTTTTTAAATTTCAAGTAGTTTTTTTTAGTTATTACATGCATCCACACCAACCATGCCACGTCAGGAATGTCATCTAACAGCACCCTGTCTTCCTGTTTTTTTTGTTCTGAGTTTACTAACAATTGCTCATCCCAATCTGGGTCTATTGTTGAGCGACCCTCACCTTAGAGTCCTCAGTATTCTCTCTGTCTTGTTTCAGATTTCCCAAGGCAATCATTGCTCAGATCCCTCTGGATCCTGTGGGTTAACGCTCCTCACCTGACAGTGCTCAGTTTTCTCTGGATTCTGTCCTTAATGTCCATTCACACACTCTTGTTCAGTATCATCTGAGTCCTTTGGTGAGTACCACTTGCATACAGGTGCTCAGTTTTCCCTAAATATTGTTTTGGAGTGTCCTTCCACATCCAGTACTCTGTCTCCTCTCTGTGTTCTGGGTGAGTGCATCTCGTACAGCAGTTCTCAGTATAAACTTGGACCTCTGAGTAAGTCCATCTCACTCAGCAATTCTCAGTCTTCTCTAATCCATGTGCTACATTCCCATAGCCAATCTTATCTCAGCCTCTTCTGGCTCATGTGTGTGATCATAGACAACCTAACATTGCTCAGATATTTCAGGGTACTATCTTAACTCACCTACCCTACCATTGCTCATGGTCTTCTGAATCCTGTGGGTAAGAGCCCCTATCCTACCAGACTTCAGTCTTCCCTGGGTCCTAGCCTTTTTTTTTTTATGGGGGGGAAAGATGGCAAGAATGGAGGAAAGATAGCTAGCATAGAGGGAAGGGAGCGGTGGGGGCGGGTGGGGGGTAAAATTAATAACAGAGTGTGTGACAGATACCATTGCCCTGTGTACATGCATGAACGCACAGATGGTGTGACTCTACTTTGTGTACAACCAGTGAAACAATAGCTGTACTCCATTTGTGTTCAATGAATCAGGCATGTTCTTTTAAATCTGTTTTTTTTTTGTCAGAGTTCCTTAAGACTGATAACTCCTAAACAGATATTTCCAGTCAAGGGCCTCTATTCTAAACAACATCCATTTTAAACAACATCCCCAGAGATCCAAGAGCCTACTTGACATCTCCAGCTGGATGTCTCAGATGCCCCAAGTTTAAGTTGATAACTGAGCAAAGTACCCTGTTGCATTTCCCTCACACACTCACACTCCATCACATTCTCTTTCCATCTCTTTCTCAGTAAATGGCATTCCTTGACCTTTGCTTGAGTCAGGAAACAGAGAATCAACCTGGATAGCAGCTCCTTTACATCCCCCTATCTAATTATCATTTTTACTTTATGAATTCTTGAATTTTCTTATTCCCTCTTTACCATTGTCATAATCTGAGTCTAATTCACTTTGCTTTGGTTAATGCATTGATGATAGCTCCTAACGGAGTTCCTTGCACCTAAACTAGCCATTGCATAGCAGCTAAAGTGAAATTTCCAGGGCATAGGTTCATCATGGTGCTACCTTACTTAAAAGTCTGCATTGGCTTCCTATAATTCTTAAAATAGTAATCAAGTGTTTAATATCATCTAGGGTGCCCTATAGAATTTATTCTGTTGTCTCCTTTACCTTTATTGTATACCAGTATCCTCTAAAGTTTCATTCTCCTTTCCATCCTAGAACATTGACGTATTTCCATTCCCTCAATCTTGAACATTCTCTTTACCCATCATACCCTCTGTCATCTCCCTTCATCTAGTAAATAACTACATGTTATTTGTATCAGTGAAGATGTTACATCCTCAGAATCCTTCCTTCCTGACTATTCAGGATCCTCTTGTAGAGTTTCATTGGTAGTCTGTTCATCTCCATTGTTGGATTTTGCATAGTTATTAAATAACTTAAGTAATTGAAGTCTTTTCCACCTGCTGGAATATATGCTTCATGGAGTAAGTACTGTAGTCATCCTGTTCACAGCTGCATAAACACCCAGATAGTTCCCATGACAGAAGGTTCGCTGTTTGTACTTAATGACCAAATGCATAAGTAGCAACCTTAAGATAAATGAGAGTTGGTATTTTGAAAAACAGAGGCACATAGTAGGCCCTTAATAAATGTTTATAAATAAATCAGTGTATATAATAAAAAATGACAATGCCTTTAAATAATGCTCTATTGAATCCTGACCAGAATATTAATGATACTTTATGTTATCAAAATTATGTTTGTTATCTTTTGCAACATACTAAAGCTGTTGGTTACCATTGTGTACCTAGGATTTTTTCCCTCTCCAAGTCTACATAGTTCAGATTTTAACAGAGTAAAGTTGAATAAAACTTTCTGCAAAAGTAGATGGAACTAATTTGTCCTTATGTTATTCCAATAACTTTAATCCCAAGATTTCACATGTGAATTATTTGTTTTTGCTGAGTGGTAGCAGTTCTCTTGGTTATGAATGTAGGCAACACACTCCCCTGGCACTGGCTGCACTTGTGACTGTATTACTCATGGAAACCACAAGCATTTTATATCATTTTATAGTGGTTTCAAGCATTTCTAAAATCACTTTTAGATCTCCTCTACTTTGATATTAGGGTCATCATGTGACCAACTGAAGGCTTTGTCACTCGATGTGCTGATAGGCATATACATTACCACATTGCCAATTAAATTTATTTGAAAATTGATAACATTGTAAGACTGGGTTTCTTTAGAATTCTTTATTCCCTTGTTTACTTCTAATGAATTTAAAACACTACTGTGAGAAAATGGTTCTGGTTTCACCAGATTGCCAAAGATTCCTATATCACAAAAATGGTAAAGAACCCTGAATTATGTATTTTGGGTTTTAGTTGTGTTATTCATTATTTGTTTGTTTGTCTTTTCATTGAGAAAAAATTCTTTAAGGAGAAGACTCAAGTTTTAAAAAGAAAAAGAACATTACAGACTCTAGTTTCAAACTCCAAACCTTGGTTTTCCAAGTGGTTTTGTAAGCTACTTGCTTTAATGAGCAATATTTTTTTCATCCCTGTCTAGCTTTATACCTAACTCTCCTCACTTAAGACTGGAACAGATTTTCAAGTAGAGCTGAGGTCCTGAATACTTGCTGCTTCACATTTTTCTGCAGGGAAGTAATTCTTTTAGATAAAATTTTTCAGTTAAATTGTAGGGAGTAAACACATGTCTGCTGATGATGAGAAAGAATTAACCTCAGGATCACTCTATTCTGGGTCACACAAATCTATGTTTCTGAATGGAAGGAGGATCCAAGAAGCACCCTTATCATTTTGTCACACAGGCATTAGAAGAGCTGGTTGAGGAACCTTTCACAGTTGGTAGGGGAAAATCAAATCCATCCAATTAAAGTGAAAAAAAAAGTGGGGTCACAATTAGTCTTTCTCTTCTTAACTGAATTTATGTTGTTTGAACCAAAGTTTTCATTTCTTGTGGTCATTGTTAACTGCTGATAAGATGTGGATCATTTGAATTCTACGATTGCTATTGAAATTATGATTCCTTCAGTGTTTCCATCATGGCACTTGCTCTTAAGCAAATTAGCCATGAACCATTAATTTAGTGTAGTTTTTAGGTAATTTTTATTTATGTAAATGAATACATTTAACTTTTAACACTTAATTTAATTTTTTCTTTTTAATTAGCCTGTAATAACTGTTCATAATTATGGGACATAGTATGATATTTCAGTGCATATATGGTGTTTGCTGATCAAATTAAGTTGACTAGCATTTTCCTTTCTTTAACATTTCTTTGTTTGGAGTCTTTGAATTCATATTCCTAGTTCTTCACAGAATATTATAGGTTATTGTGGGCTATAATCTCATTGCTGAAATGGAGAACATTAGAATTTATTTTTCTCATTTTCATAGTCATTTTCCAATCTTCCTTTACCTCCGTTCCTGCCATCCTTTCTAGCCTCTACTAATTACTATTCTATTCTCTTCCATGTTGAGACCAATCATTTTATTTTCATATGGGAAAGAGAACATATGATACTGTCTTTCTGTGACTGGCTTATGTCACTTAACATAGTATCCTTCAGTTCCATACATTTCTGCCACAAATGATAGGATATTATTCTTTGTTATGACTAAATAAAATTCCATGGTGAATATATACCACACTTTCTTTATCTATTTATCTGCTGCAGGGCACTTAGGTTGATTCTATATCATGACTTCTGTGAGTAATCCTGCAGTAAATATTGGAGTGCAGGTGTCCTTTTGATATGCTAATTTAATCTCCTTTGGAAATATACCTAGACATGGGATAGCTGGATCATAAGGAAGGTCTACTTTTAGCTTTTTGAGGAACCTTGATACTGTTGGTCACAACAGCTGTACTAATTTACATTTCCATCAACAGGGTGTGAGTTTCCTTTTCTCTGGATCCTTCCCAGCCTTTCTTATATTTTGCTCTTTTTGATGATAGCCATTTTAGCTAGGGTGAGATGATATCTCATTGTTGTTTGGATTTACACTTCATGTTGACTATTTTTCATATACTTTCATATATGTTTTAGTGGTGAAAATAATTTTAAATGCAATAATACCTTTTCTAAACAATGTGTATATATGTAAACATATCTGTATTCTAAAAATGATTTAATTGTGACAATAGCATTGTTGGTAATGAGTGGGGCATTGTCTTTAAAGCAACACATCTGGGTTTGATTTCTGGCTCTTCTGCTCAGCATGTTTTTGCTTTTTGTTTACTCGTTTTTATTTTTTGGGATGGGAAATTGAATCCAGAGGCATTTGACCACTGAGCTACATCCCCAGCCACTTTTTATTTTTTTATTGGGTGGCGGTGCTAGGGATTGAACCCAGGGCCTTAGTGCTTGCGAGGCAGGGACTCTACCAACTGAGCTATATCCCAACCCTATTTTTAAATTTTGAGACAGGCTCTTCTTAAGTTGCTTAGGGCCTCGCTAGGTTGCTGAAGCTGGTTTTGAATGTGTGATTCTCCTGCCTCAGTCTCCTGAGTCACTGGGATTACAGGCCTGCATCACAACTCCTGGCTCAGAATGCAGTTTTATGATCTTGGACAATTTATTTAGGTACAGCTCAATTTACTCAAGTATAAGACGAGGATATTAATGCTACTTCATACTACCTTATTAATTGAATGAAATAGTCATTGAACATTGACAGGTGTCTGTCAGGTCACTATTAAATGGAGTACAAGAATTAGTGTGTTGTAAAGCTCCTTCTTGAGGGCAACTGAATGCTTAGTGATTTTTCCTATGTGGAACATCCACTTTAGTGTTTTCCTGTCCCCTTTTAGTTTCTAGTATATCACTGCTGAAAGAGTATTTCTAGCTTGTAGCTCTTTCTTTATTTTTCTCTTGGATTTTTCTTCCTCTCTTTGTAATTTTGGTTCATGATTTTTAGTGTAATCATTAACAATTCTTTTGTCTTATATAATGTCCACCCTACACATGCAATGTCCCACTCAATGCCAACATTTGTTCTCTTTTTTGTACTCTAAAATGTCAGGAAAGGTGGACCATAACTAACAGGATGCAGTACTTATGATCACAATTAAATCATTTAAGAATACAGTATGTATACATATACATTGTTTAGGAAAACAAAAAAGGGTATATTGCATTTAGAATTAATTTCATCTATAAAACAAATGAAAGTATGTTTTAAAATCAGTCAACATGACTAGCCATCAGGGAAATGAACTAATGAATTATATTATGATGCATATTTTTTTTTCTCCAAGATTCTTTTGTGTCTTGGGTGATTTTACATTGTTGGGAGACTTCTTTTCTCCTTGGAATTGTTTTACAGGAGAGGAGCTACCAAAAAATGTGTATGTAATCCAGGGACACTTTCTGTGTAATCTTTAATGATGCCTAGGCTCTCTAGGTTACACATCTAAGGGACTGTTGTAATATAACCAGGAGACAGTGAGTTGGGGAAGAGACACCTGGCTTTTGGAGCCCTATAGTTCCTCTCCTCTGGATTTCACTACTTCTGCTTTCTTTCTTCTTTTCTGAGTGCTGGTACTGTGAGACCTTTGTCTGCTCCTCTGAGTCATGTAACCCTGAGTTCTTGTTTTTAAAATTTATATGTTTTATTAATGCATCTCATTGTCTTCATTAAGAGAAAGGTTCACAGCCCTTCAGTTTCCTCCCTCAAGAGTATATTTCTCCAAATCATATCCATCTCTCCTCTTCAAGACAGGTAGCTATAGGATGTGCTTGAGATTGGGGTCAAGCCGAGCCTAAATTCAGTGCTTGCCCTGATTTCTCATTCTGACACCCTGGCTCTGTTGCACCAGCTGAATTGGCACATCCCCAGCAGGTGTCTCTTCTAACTCCTAACACAAGAATTTTCCTTGACAGTCTTGATTCTTTCTGACATCCTCACTTCATAGGTTCAGCATCCAAAGTCTGTCAGAAAGGTGTTACTTCTGGAATAAGTTCAAATTTCTTTCCCCTAGGATCCATATTTAGCATAGGAAGTTCATTAAATAGTCTCCCATGAAGTGAACATCACCGGCCCCAAATAAGATATCAAGTAGAATTCTAGCATGAACTATTCAGCTCTGGCTAAGCCAAAATATGTTGCTAAAATAGATATAGCAGATCTTAATATTTTCAACATTTAGATAGTATAAAAACCATTTCAAACCACTTGATATGTTTGCCATATTCCAGTTCCTGACATTAACAATTTGCTTTTATTTCTCCATATTTTGACTAACAAAAATATATTTAAATTATAACAGAATGTGTGACAGACACCATTGCCCTGTGTACATGTATGAATGCACAGATAGTGTGACTCTAATTTGTGTACAACCAGAGAAACAATAACCGTACTCCATTTGTGTTCAATGAATCAAT
>JAJEJO010051307.1:0-22368 GCA_020662805.1 Glaucomys volans
TGTGTGACACTGGTACATTTTTTAAAGCATTCCTCATCCTCCCCCGAGGTCCACAGACTCACTGAGGTTAAATTCTTATCGCAACAAGCTTTCCGGGGAATATGATTGGCAGTTGCATAGTTAAAAGTATGATGATTACAGGAAAGTACCGAATTCCCAGAGATGACAGTGGGGATTTCCTGGAATGGTGGCCTTGCCAAGCCCTTCCCCAACTCTGGCCTTGTCAAGCAGCATGGTGGAAATGGTCCCCACCATCTCCCCCTTTTTAATTTTAATTTTTATTGGTGGTACAGGGGATTGAACTCAGGACCTTGTGCTTATGAGGCAGGCACTCTACCAACTGAGCTAGATCCCCAGACCCCCTTTTTTATTTTTTAAAAGAAGAGCTTTGAGTTCTAGTTCAATGGTCTTAATGTTGCAGATAATCAGTTGGAGGATGGCTAGAAAACATTAAAGAATAAGAAGAATTATTAAGAGACTTATTCCCAAATTAATGAGAAAAGAAGTCCATGTTTTTCTATTAATAAAATTGATAAATGAATGATAAATGTTGAGGCTACATCAGATGTTTCCAGGGTAGCTTACTACCCTGAGCTTGACTAAAAGCCCTAATCTCTTCCTGTAAAGAGTGAATGTCAGGAGCAGTATCTGTGTTATTCCAGATTCTTTTTAGATGAAGCTGATTTTGTTGCCAAGGTGCATCTGTACTATTATAAGGATAGGGAGTCACACAGATCCACTTATATTTGGAATGACAATGGGTAGTTAATCTGGTTTTAAGATTTGTATTTGATTGCCTACATATAGCAAGTTTCTTCTAAGGTTTCTTCTAATTCTAGTTTCTAATTTTTTGTCTATTAGTTCCTGAGTGGCCAAAGCCAAGAAGATATTCTCTGACATTTGGTTAATATGATTAGCAGAATGTATTTCCTGCACTAAGGCAGTTGTTGAGACAACAATAGAGCTAAGTGCTCCTATTAAACGGTCATTCCTAGAAGAAGGGCTGCCACAAATCTCTTAAGTCTATCAGGAGAATGCACAGTTGTTTCCAATACTTCAATCCCTGGATCCTCATACCAAAGATCATCTGATTTAGCAGGTAGCATCAAGTAAGTTGGCTGATAAACAATTATTAATGTGCTCAATCCTAAGGAGGAATCAATGCAATTAGAAAAAATACACCCCTTACATAAATTTCATAAGATTTTTGTGTAATATTTAGGTAACTATCCTTATGTTTAAATAGTAAGGCATAGGATGTGCTAATGCAGGCAGTAGTTACATGTGTCTCTAGAGGAGAATTAGGTCTTTGTAGGAAAATCATTCCCATGGAGGCCAAAAGGTGAAAGATATCTGGATAACTGATGGGAGGCTTTTGTGTAGTAAAAATAGGGGTTGTACCCATCCTGGAGTAAACCACCGATATAGGAGTTCTGGGGGAAGAATTATAGTATCATTCTAATTAAATTTTGTTTTTTGATCTTTCTGTTTAAGAAATTGTCAGTAATCACATTTTGAACTAGACAAAGAGTGATCATAAATTTTATTTTATATTTTTCCTTTTTTTCTTTTTCTCTTTTAATACTAATAACCCATTCAATAAATGGGCCAAGGAAATGAACAGACACTTTACAGAGGAAGATCTTCAAGCAATCAACAGATTTATGAAAAAATGTTCAACATCCCTAGTTATAAGAGAAATGCAAATCAAAACCACCTTGAGATTCCATCTCCCCCAATTAGAATGTCTATTATCAAGAATACAAGCAACAATAAGTGTTGGTGAGGATGTGGGGAAAAGGGTACACTCATACATTGCTGGTGGGATTGCAAGTGGGTGCAGCCACTCTGGAAAGCAGTGTGGAGATTCCTTAGAAAACTTGGAATGGATCCACCATTTGACCCAGCTATCCCACTCCTTGGCCTATACCCAAAGGACTTAAAATCAGATTACTACAGTGATGCAGCCACATCAATGTTCATAGCTGCTCAATTCACAATAGCTAGATTGTGGAACCAACCTAGATGCCCTTCAAATGATGAATGGATAAAGAAACTGTGGTATATATACACAATGGAATATTACTCAGCCATAAAGAAGAATAAAATTATGGCATTTGTAGGTAAATGAATGATGTTGGAGACTGTCATGCTAAGTGAGATTAGCCAATCCCCAAAATCCAAAGGCTGAATGATCTCTCTGATAAGTGAATGATGATGCATAAGGTGGGGTGGAAGGGAGGCAAGAATGGAGGAAGGATAGAGAGCATAGAGGGAAGGGAGGGGTGGGGTTGGGGTGGGAGGGTAAGAATAACAACAGAATGTGTGACAGACATCATTGCCCTGTGTACATGTATGAATGCACAGATGGTGTGACTCTACTTTGTGTACAACCAGAGAAATAGCAGCTGTACTCCATTTGTGTTCAATTAATCAAAATTAAATGATTCAAAAAAAAGAACTTATGGGAACATAAATTTTAGATGATGAGTTATTTGGAGAAAACACAAATCCAGTTTTGAAAAAAATGTAATTATGCCATTTAGGTTATTTATGTCTAATATCTACATTTTTCCAAAATGTGTCAGGAATTGTAACCAAGGATTCACACCTTGGAAAAGAAGTTTTGAGTTCCTGTTCATGGACCTTATCAGAATCATTATAGATTCCTAAGGTAAATAGTGCTAATGTTCATAAATACTGCTTAGATGGAGCATATTGTGGTGAGCCTGTCATTAATGTTCTATAATTTAATTAATCCAGGAGGAGTGTATGTTTCCGAGGAGAAGCACATGGGAGGTTTGTCAACGTGTCCGTGATAAGAAAAATTACGAACACTTTTATGTAAAATAAATGAATTATCTTCCCCTCCTAACAAAGATGTGTTATTAGTAAATATCTTAATATTTGGCTTTCCCCCCAGGGAGCAGGGTGTAATAGAGGAGGATCTGGGAAAAATGTCCAATATTTTAAACTTAATACCAATATTACCTGGCAAGAAAGAATTGCAATCATAGCAGCAAGCATGTTTTCAGGAGTTGGCTGCATGCCTTGAGAGAGAACAATATGCTGTGCAGTAGATGTTAAAGCTTTAACATGTCCCCAAGTTGGTAGGTTGCTCCTCCTTGTGGTTACTGCAAAGCGTGGAGGAGCTGGAGTCAGGTGTAGTTTTTGGAGTGGTGGGAGGACTGTCTCTGGATTGGAGGTCTCCTCCTTGGGTATCCACAGGAGAGTCGGGAGATGGGTAGGTCGACATGGTGGTGGCAGTGGTGGCGGTCATTTGGACACAAGGTTGACTTAATTGATCTGGAATCCACAAAGGTGTTTCTGCATTCTGTGGGAAGACACAAGCATATCCTCTCCCATTTGTTAGTAAAGCAGCAGGTCCTTCCCATTGTTCTGCTAAGAGGTTTTTCCATTTAACCAGGGGTTTAACAGATTTGTCTGTATTCCAGTGTCTATCTAAAGGCATACAGTTGTCATCATTTGTATTTAAGTGCTTTAGAACAAACATTATATGTTGTAATACATGATGTGGGGAACTGTATTTAGACTCCCCCTCTTGTAATTTTAATATTTGAGCTTTTAATGTTTGATTGAGCTCTTTCCACTATTGCTTGTCCTTGTGGATTTTAAGAAATTCCAGTGGAATGATGAATAGAGAATCTTTTACAGAATTGTGAAAAGATTTTGAAGTATAAGCAGGAGCATTATCTGTCTTTAAAGCTTTAGGCATTCCCAAGTAAGAGAAGCAAAAGAATAGATGTCGTATTACATCTTTAAATGCCTCTCCTGTTCTGGTGGAAGCAATTATGGCATGAGAAAAGGTATGTTCACAAACACAAACAAAACAAAGCTTTCCAAAAGAAGGTGTATGTGTTACATCCATTTGTCACAAGTCATTAGGATGTAAACCACAAAGATTAACACCCATATGCAAGGGAGTGAATATGTTGTAGACACACGGAACATTGCTTAACAATTTGTCTAACCTGTTCCCTAGTTATATGAAATTGTCTTTTTAAGGCGAAGGCATTTTGATGGTGTAAACAATGACTATGTTGAGCCTGTTGTACAGGAGTTTCTATAACCACATGAGAATGAAAATGAGCCTGAGCATTACCCTCACTAATAGCTCATGGCAATTTTGAATGTTCTTTCACATGTCCAGTAAAGAAAGGCACTTTTCATTTATGAACAAGTCACTGTAAAGTAGATAAGAGATTATGAATTTGCATGTTACTGGAATTTATAGTTGCAATTTCAACTGCCAGAAAAAGACAACAAATGTAATAAGAATCAGTATATAAATATAAATCTATTAGATCAATAAAGGCTTTAATCACTGCTAATAGTTCAGCATGTTGGGCTGAGGTTTCCTGGGTATTTTGAGAATGTACAATTCTTACCATTGGAAGAGCTGTTGGTAAAGACCATCTTAGCTGGGGGATCTAGGGGTTTATGAGAGGTTTTTAAGGGAAAAATGACAGGGTGTTGTTTTACTGCATTTAATATGGGGTCATTGGGTAGGTGGTAAAGTATTTGCCCGACATAACTGTTATGGGGCGAAACTTAATAACAGACCCATCACCACTGAGAAGTCCAAATTTGAGAGTCTTTATTAAACCGGCAGGCTGACTGTCTCAAACGATGCCCCCCAAAATGGCTATTGGGAGAACAGCCCTGACCACAGGGTTGCAGGAGTTCTTATACCAAAAATCACATCAACCATAAGTGTCTGTTGCTATGATTCGAAATTGCAAACTTACATCATGAAATCATGAGCAGAGGGGGAAGTGGGTCAAAATGACCCTCACCTAGGTACAAACTAAAGAATGGTTACTAATGATTACTAACATAGGAATCAAAAGAGAACAATTTTTCATCATATAAGAATCGCCATTTTGCATTGTTAAACATGTCATGCTAAGTGACTGATGAGGGGTACAGAGGTGGGGTGTTCCCATGGGAGAAGCATTTCCTACATAACATGGAGTCTTAGAGCAAATTGGAGTCTGTTTAGTTGTCTCCCTTATAGCCTGGCCCATAACATTTCTATGGAGCCAAATCTGTCGACCTGTCACATAGCCTTGTATAGCAACTTGCCAATCCCTATCCCCTTCAAAGAGTGATGTTTGAATTTGGTCCCCATTATATGGAGTGATAATATAATGAGGTTCTCTTCCAAAAAGTTCCCTACTTCTATGATGTCTTTTGGACAATAGCAATGAGACCAAGGAAGGATATGAATGTACTGCCTTTTTGGAAGTGACTGGCAGATGTAGCCATTCCAATATTCCAGTTTGTCATAGACATCCAGTGGGAGTATGAGAAATTGGAAGAACAATTAAATACCAAGGTTTTGTATAATCTACACAATTAAGAAATTTCTGTGACATATTAAATTTTATGAGCTGTAAGGCTTGAGTTGCTTCAGGGGAGAATTTGGATGCGAGTCACCCTTTAGAATATCAAATAAGCGTTTTAAGTCTGCAGTAGTTACCTTTAAATAAGATCTAATCCAATTTACGTCTCCTAATAGCTTTTGAAAATCATTTAAGGTTTTTAAATTGTCAGTACAAAAATGCAAGATTTGAGGTGACACATATGTTTTATGTAGTAGATGCCCCAGGTAAGAAAAGGGAGGTTGAGTTTGAATTTCTTTAGGAGCTACAGTAAGACCAAATTCAGTTAATTTATCAATGGTTGATTGTAAGATATTATGGAGATAAGCTCGATTTTTATGAGCTATTAGAATATCATCCATGCAATGTACTATATAAGAGTCTATGTAATGATGTCTAATTTCAATTAGGGCTTGATCTGCAAATTTTTGGCACAGAGTAGGACTGTTTTTCATTCCTTGGGGTAAAACTTTCCATTGATATTGCTGATATGATTTTTCAATTAGGACTAGGCAAACTAAAGGCAAACCGTTTACAGTCTTGTAATGCCAGGGGAATTGAGAAAAAGCTACTCTGTAAATCAATGACCACAATATTATGATTTTTTTGGAATAGCCACTGGAGATGGCAATCCAGGCTGTAAGGGTCCCATATCTTCCATGGTAACATTTATTGCTCTTAAATCCTGCAAAAGTCTCCACTTACCTGATGCCAGGGTCCAGTCCTAGCACAGGGGTCATGGTGGTCTTAGTGAGTGGGATTGTATCGGTGCGGTGGAGAACAAAGCAACACAGACTCAGTGATCTGAGGCTAACTTCTATTCTTTATTCATCTTAGTAGGTACTTATATACATGGAAAATTGGAAGTTTCTATATTTCTTAAAACTCCATAAAGATTATCTAGCTTAACTCAACTAATAATACACTTTTAGCAAATATTAAAAGTGTGGTTAACATGTGGTTATAGTGCCAGACGGCATGCCCTAATATTGACCTATGAGATTTTATGAACTATTAAACTCTAAGTTAACATTTAGGCAGCTCTTTATAAATTACACCTCCTACCTTTGCCCAGTAAGCATTAACCCGTCCTGCCCAAGAAAGCTCTTCTGAGCAACTAAGCAAACACCAGGGTCTCACATATTTTAAATATTTTGAAAAGGGGAGATGAGCTCTCTATGTACGTTTCCCATTATACCATAATTGATGCCAATCAAGGTGTATTCTGCCAGTGGGAGATAAAGTGGGCTCTAAATCTAAGGGAACAGAAGCTGGTTTCCTAGGGGAATACCATGGTTTTCCATTAATCAAATAAGCATTACCAAATGGTGTCTGAATAGTTGGGACTATTTCTCTAGCCTTAACAACTTTGTGACTAGTTTGTCTGGAGTTAAGGTGGAGCAACAAGTTTTTCTGCCCTAGGCCATCTGGGAGTAGTCACCATCTGCAGTAATTTAGCATAAGTTGCTGGGAATGAGCATAGTATTCTTTCCAAGTTATACTTTTATTACAACAGAATAAGGGCCTTTCTTGGTTATATCCAGTATGATTAGCTGTTTAATTCTTGTGTTCTAAATCCCTAAGATCTTAGAATTCCCATAAATTCAATATAATATTGTTGTACCCAAAGAAAATAAGGTCATCCAAGTCATTCACATAAACATAAAAGAAGTCTTTATTTTAGCTGGCCAGCGACAACCACCCTTACATCTAAAAGCAGTGTGCTGTGGGATCTTGCGTTAGTTCTTTTGTTGCCAGCATTTATAGGCACAGGAAGGGATTAGGGTGGGGCTATAGGGATGGGAGGGGTTAGGGTGGGACTGACTCTCTCCTGATGGCCCTCAAGAATCTATTTGGGGAGTATAACATTCCCCAATGGTCTTATCCACACTAAGAAATCCTTGGTTAGGAAACTAGTGGTTTTTCAGTCTCCAGACTCCGATGGCTTCCATTCCTCAATTTGACCAGATTCCTTATTCTCCACTAGCTACCTGTCCTGAATTAGGAACTTTTCACTGCTGTAAGGAGAGGGGGCGACGACTGTTCTGGCTGCTTCGAGCTGGAAGGGGGCAGAGTGGGGGAAGCAGTTTGAAGTTCCTCTTAGAAATCTGGTCAATGAGGGGTCCAGAGTAAAATCTGCTTGGGAAGAGCAGGTTGTAAAGTCATCTGGGGGTGGGTGCTTCTATGAGAGAGAAACAAAAAGACATAAGTACCGAAATGAAATTAATACAGAGTAAATGTTGCAGCATCTGGAACATGTCAATGAATATCATGAACAGGATAGAAGTCAATCTCTCACCAGGTGGAAGAATTAAGAAGTTGTTCCCATAACAAGGCCTATCAAAGGCTGGAGAGGTCAAGGTCTTTATTTGGAACTTTAATTTTTAATATTATTGATGTCCCCAGAAAATATAGTTAGGCTACTTAATGTCATCTAATTTTTGTAGCATATCCTCTTATTGGTATAACTTGTGTTTTATAGAGAGCTCTATATTTCTGTTATTTGGGGCTAGATAATCATACTAGTGAACATAGATTAAACCTACCTGTGTAGCTCAGGAAGATCTGTAGGCCTTATACTGACTGAAAATTTCTAACTCTGGCAGTTTCCTTCCAGTTATCAGGTACAGTTCCCTAAGAATCTCTTTCGTAGTCTCCAGTCCTATTCTAGGGGTTAACACAAGTACATCTTAAGTTACATTAAACTATTGTTTCTTTTAAATGCCCAAGAATGTCTATGGGTTGGTTTTAACTGTTTTTCTAGGTGTTCAAGATCAAGCTGGTCAAATTGACCTATTTCTGTCTCTTAAGAGTCAGCTGAGTTCCCACAGGGGTCACTCATGGGGAATTTGAGAGTAGCTTCTTAGCTCTTTTAGTGCCATTTGCTAGGTAAGGTCAGTCCTTGTTGAGGTGGTTTCCCTTGGAAGCATTAGGGATGTTTCTCCCTTTTGCAATGACCCTCCTCTGTAGCAGGTGCACTAATTGACTTTTTCATCCTCTAATGAGTCTCATCAATCTCCCTGATCAGGAGGTCGTGTGACCCAGAGTCGTAAAGCTCCTTAGAGAAGCTCTCTTGTTCCCTGGATTCAGGCTGACTCTGAGGGCAAGAGCCAAAACTGGTTTTCTTGGCCCTCCTGTGTTAATCTTGATCTCTAAGTTTGATCTTAAGTGTCCAGCAAGCCAGTCCCACAAATCACAAAGTAAGAGTACTGGGCTTTAACTTCAATGTCTATAACTTTGCCCTTTTATCTAACTGGGGTTTATATTATCTTATCTGCTCTATAGGTGATGGCTTAGTATCTCAAACTTATTTCCTGAAGCAGTACCTCTTCAAAACATTAATCAGGCATCAGCTATAGCGCTTACAAGGAAAAATACAAAATAGAATTAACAACAGTAAAAACATATCTAATTTGTGTAATAGCCATCTTCAATTGTACCTGAGTTATATGTTATATTCCTTGTTTGAGATCACAGCGATTTTATAGCAAACAATCTTTTGAATATAACTTTAAATGAGCTGAAATATAACTTATTTTGGAGACATTCTGACTTGTACCAGGGTGGGAGGCAGACCCCACTTCAGGTAAGGCAGGGCCTTTTACAAATCTTAGATAAAGTGTTCCAGTTCTGAAGTTGATCTTTTCCTCCTCTTTGAACATCATTTGACAGAGTTTACATGTATTGTTTACTGAGTCTATGTGAATGGTAATTAACACAATATATTACATTTAAAACAAATCAGGGAAAGGCTGAGAGCTTCTAACTTTCCTTTGGTGTGGCAAAGTGACCAAATATTTTTATGTTTCACAATATTAACCTTTAAACAAATCAGGCTTTCACTAACTTTGAATACATTTGCATTTAAATTTTGATCTCTGTAAAAAGCAACAGGTTTAGCAGGTTCTGCTATAGAACATTAAATGATAAAAATTAAGTCCCCAATAAAATTTGTTATTCTTATAAATTACCAGCACAGACAAGCCTAGTTCAGAGAACATCAGCCCAACAAATCCTCTGCTCTAAAGAGTTGTGCACTTGGAAGACACAGATACATTAATGTACAAAGAAGGGCAACCAAACCTAGTTTGGTTTTTCAAGAAAAACCTAGGCTCTGCAATGTAGCACAATACCCCACCAGTTATTTAACCACAATAATATAAACCCCAATCTCCAAGACCAATTGGTCCAAAGAACAAAACTGAACAGACACAATGTTAAGAGTAAATTAGTGTTTTTAAAGAAATCCTTGTCATTTTAACATATTGATGACACTTTGGTTTATATCAGCCCATTAATATTTGATCTTAGGGAAAAACCTTAAATAGTTTCTAATTGATGGTCTC
The DNA here is from genome assembly GCA_020662805.1 of Glaucomys volans. Lineage (NCBI taxonomy): Eukaryota > Metazoa > Chordata > Mammalia > Rodentia > Sciuridae > Glaucomys > Glaucomys volans. The sequence continues at coordinate 9,752 of JAJEJO010051307.1, forward strand.
ACATACATATAACCCCTTAGTTACACAAAAACTTGTTGGAATTTGCCCTTTACTTACACACAGACTTTCTTACCCAGAAACATTTTCTTTTTCCTTTTACTGAATACATTTTCATACCTAGAACCTTCTATTTTTCCTTTCCAATCTGCTAGGTATGTAGCTCAGTTGGTAGAACGCTTGCCTCCTGAGTACAAGGCCCTGGGTTCCATCCCTACAAGGGCTCATATCCCTTTTAGAGTCTGTTTTCTTCACCCATCAACCCATGTGAGATGACTGTCAAGGCCTTGTAGCTTTTTATCTCCATTGCAATGTAACAGATGTTCAAAAATTCGAGTTAAATAAAAATAGGACTGAACAAAAGTCATGAGCTCAAAAATTCAAACACAAGAGACCTGGAAAAATTATACAGCCATTAATTCTTTTAGTAAAGCACCTTACAATTTACTTTTGGTGGAGTTCAAATAAAAGACTTTTTTTCTTTTTCATTTTTCTGACCCATACTGCTGAGCTTCAGACACAGACCTCTTAAAACTTGTAGTGTTTGCAGCTTCAAAAACCTAAAAAGTTATCTTACTGATACTGGGAATCATCAATTTCTTCATATTTTTTCCACCTTGCTAGTGCTAAATACCCTTATAAGGCTTAATGGACAAAAGTGCTCTGACCCAAAATGTGATACCAGCTTTACCTTTATGTATTTGATGAACATCTTTATATATTTAGCATACCTCTGTTAATCTAAAGGGAAACTCTGGACAATCCGCTCATCTCTACCATGGAAAGAATCCAGCTTAATCCATTTATTTGTGGAATATCTGTCACTGATAGAAACCAGAAAGTTTTTAGAAGAAAATAATTCATAATTTGCAATATTAAGTTGTTTTACTTAAATTGGCTCACAAAGTTCAATAACAAACCAAATTTTAGTGCTGCAAGGATTCAACATATAAAGGCCCATATTTCAACACAGTAAACCAAGCAGCAGCTGGAATGTAAGACAACAAAGTAGGAAACAACTTTGGCAGAGTCCCATATGTCTATTCTGCAAAGAGCAGGTGATGTGAATTGCCTAAGCTGGGAACCTCTTACCTGAGTCTTGAAGAATGGCGGCTGCATTATCTACATTTAAGAGGCCAATGGGTGCCCAATTTTTGACCTCCAGAAAGAAAGAGGGACAGGGTCTGCAGTAACTGTTGACAGCCATCTCAGGTGGGTTGATGGGTGAAGAAAACAGAGTCTAAAAGGGATATGAGCCCTTGTGGCTCATCAGAGAAAGATAGGGTCTGGTTCTTCCAATTATATAAGTCACTGGTAAAGGGGGAGGGTGCTGAAGGGACTGGCAGAGGGGTATGGTAGAGTGGAGGGCTAGGGAGACAAGGATCTTCCTCCTCTGGGGTGTCCAACGCAGGGGGTTTGTGGAGTTTTACATCTGGTCTGGCCTTTGTCATCAGAATGTTGTGGCGTCTCCTAGTTCTCAAACTAGCGGAAGTGGAATCTGAAAGGTAATGCTTAAGCCATTTCGGCTTATCAGTATGTCAATCCAACTTTTCAATGTAGGGTACCTGGTCAGGATAACCTGGCCACCCAAGGATGACCTCTTGGACCCTGAGGGCAGTAGGGAGGTAGGTTGTTCCCTGAGGGGGCCAACTGACCTCGAAAGTGGACCATTCTGATTCACAAAACTTTTTAAAGTTAAATCCATTAACAGAGGCTCTGTAGTCAGAAGCACATTCTTGGAAGTCCTGAAAATTATCTAAAAACCAAGTTAGAACAGTGGGGCATGTGGTTGAATAACTCTGTCCCATAGTAGACTGTCCTGGAGAGATATGTGACAGAAAGCAAAGCAAAAACACAGAAAACACAAACCAGACTGACAAGACAAACATGAACCAGACTGACAAGACAAGTACAAACAGACAGACAATGACCAGATTATGCAGGCCTAGCAGACTAGGCCCACATGGAGGTCCTACCAGACTCTGCACAGAGGCCTACCAGACTAGCCGAGTGGACCAGGCCCACCAGACTGGACCCCATGCCAGGGTCCACCAGACTAAGTCTCAGGAGGAGTCCTACCAGGGGACAGGAGCGACGTCTCGCCCTGACCTGGGACTGGTGTGAGCGACTGTGTCCATTCTGACCAAATCCCCAGATACAGATAGCTGACTCACCGAAACAGACAGTATTCCAGGTGGCTTCCTCCAGAAGAGCATCCTAAAGATGGGCTGGGGTCCCCCCAAGAGTGAGGCTGAGGTACATTTCTCAGAAGCTCCCCTCTGCTCAGGGTAGGGCTCCCAGGCAACCATCACAGGAGACCAATTTAGGCATGAAGGCTTGGAGAAATCAAATCTCACTAGGGCCTCCAAATGTTGTACCCAAAGAAAATAAAATCATCCAAGCCGATCACGTAAAGCCAAAAGAAGCCTTTATTTTAGCTGGCCAGCAACAACCACCCTTAAACTAAAAGCAGTGTGCCGGAGAATCGTGCATCAGTGCCAGCATGTATAGGGTGCGAGAAGGGATTAGGGTGGTGCTATAGGGAGGAGAAGGATTAGGGTGGGGCTGACTCTTTCTCTCCTGATGGCACTTGAGAATCTTTTTGGGGAGTATAACAATATTATTCCCAAGCATAGACAAATTAAACAAGACAACAGGAAACAGTGGCCCCAATTCCCAGGAAGATGAGGCCTTGCAAACATCTTCATCACTCAGTGAAATCCTTGTCAAGCACTGAGGGGAATTGAAGCGGGCACAGTAACCTGATTTCTTTTTTACAACAAATATGGGTGTATTCCATGAACTAGTAGAAGGTTCAATATGACCTAGAAGCAGTTGTTCTTGAACTAACTTGGTGGCTGCTTATACCTTTTCTGATGTTAGGGGCTACTGCTCTGCCCATATCGGCTCATCAGATTTCCAAACTACAGGGTCAGCTGTGATGGGGACGTGACCCCTAGGATAAATTTGAATATCCTAGGTCCTTTCTATTTTTATTACCTTTTAATATTATGGGATTAATTATTCCTTGTTGATTTTTTCTAAGACCTTTTGATGGATCATATTTCATTTGAAGCATTTGAGAAGCTACCTGTTTATCAGGGCTATATAAAGGCATCCCCATTTGTTCCATGACATCTCTCCCCCTTAGTGAGAAAGGCAAACCTACAATCACATTTGGCCTGAAAGTCCCTTTATTATCCCCATCTTTCCAGTGTTAAATTTCTGAACTTTTAGCTACATTAGTGGCTGTTCCTAATTCCACTAAAGAGGAGGCTATAGTCATAGTGGGCCAGTTAGAAGGCCAGTCCTTAGCTGAAATGCACAAAACATCTGCACCTGTGTCTAATAATCCCTCTATAGGCTTTCCTGAAACTATAATGTTTTCATAGGTCTAGAGCCTTGAATTTCTTGTATCCAAAAATCTTCATTAGTAGATTCAAAGCCCTGTTCTTCTCTATGAGATTTTAGGATCTGATTGTTTAAAGACACACTAGGTAAAAGTGATAATTGTGCAATCCTTTGTCCTTTACATATAGAAACCATTCTTGTAGGTGGACCTAGCATCATTTTAATTTCCCCCAAATAATCAGAATCAATTAGTCCAGGGAGAACATTAATCCCTTGTAACGAAGTTGAACTTCTCCCTAAAATAATACCCATAGTTCCTTCTGGCAAGGGTCCAAAAATTTCAGGTGGCACAGTGATTGGAACCATATCAGGAGTTAATATTGCTGAGGTGGAGGCACAGAGGTCCGATCCTGCACTTTCTGGGGTAGCCCTATAAAGGTCATGGGTTGTCCAGTGGGCTTGAATGAATTTAGAACTGAGCAAATTCCCCGATTCTTAAGATGGGCTTGGGGCAGGCCCCTTTGGGAGTTTCCTGATTGAGGGGAAGAGGTAAAAATTAGTGGCTGTCCATTTTTATGACATTTAGATTGACAATGCTTTGCCCAGTGAAACCCCTTCTCACATTTAGGACCAGGAGTTTTTGGAATAATGGAATTTTGTATAGGCTAGGTAACTTGTGGTGGTTTTGTACCTTGTTTGGAGCGACACTGTCTACTAATATGTCCCTTCTGTCTACAAGTATAATAAGTGAGAGAAACCTATTTTCCCTGTTGACGATCCTTTAAAAACTGTACAGTAGTCTGTCCCTATAATGCAGCTGCTATAGTTACACCTAGTAGACATAAAGGAGTCACTTCTGCACAGGTCTTGACAAAATCACTCAAGGTTCCCATTTCTCTGATTGGCCTTAATAATGTCTGACATACCAAATTAGCATTTTTATATGCCAATAATAGTAATCTGTGCTGCTTCATCATTGGTAACTACTTTACTAATTGACTCCATTAATGTAGATAAAAATTCCTCATAGGGTTCTTCAGGACCTTGCTTTATTTTACTTAAGCCAGTGGTTTTAGTATCAGCAGAAGGTAAATGCCTCCAAGCTTGGACTGCTATGTTAGAGCATTGGATGAGGGTCTTCTTACTCAGCCTCAATTGTTCTGAGGCTTTTACCCAAGGACCTTCTCCTAAAAGCATGGAGAAAGTAGTATCTTTATTAGCTTTTTATCACGTAGAGCATATTTTTTGGCCAAATCCTCATATTCAGTTTTCCATAATAAGAATTGTCCTCCAGGTAAACAAGAACCAGTAGTTTGAAACCAATCATAAGGGGTCATCCATTTATTAGCAACAGTTTCAACTAACTGTAAAGTGTATGGTGTTGTAGCTCCATAATCCTTAACAGCTGCTCTTAATTCCTTTAAAATTTTGTAAGGTAAAGGCTCCCATTGAGGAGGTTCATCAAATTCATCCTCAAAAATAACAGGAAAGCATGAGAAGGAAGTATCTCCTTCTTTAAGGGCCTCCTTAACAGCTCCTGTAAAGCCCACTGATCTTGGAGGCGCGGGCTTGTAACCTCTATATTTGGGTGGTGTAGGGGTCCGAGTTGTAATAGGTGCCACTAAATCTTCACGATGATAAGCAGCGGCTGCTTCCTCTAAATCCTCCTCATCCTTAGAGGAGAGCTCATCGTTATCCTTTACAGAGAAGGTTCCATCACCTCTCTTGTTTTCCACAAGAGGAGTCAGTTCAGTGAGTTCCAAAGTGGAACTATTGATTCTCTCATTAAAGTTACTAATCTCTTGATGTGGGTCTAAAACATCCCTTATAAGATTGCATAAAGAAAAAGCATCTACTGGCACATTTTCAGGACCATGATGATAATAGTAAGCTTTCATCTGTTTTGTGACCTTTCCCAAAGTTACCAAGTCTAGAGTACCCTCTTCTGGAAACCAGGGTGAACATGCTTGTACAAAGTGAAAGAATTCTGTAACTGTGGAGTAGTTATGGCTATACACTTTTTATGTAGCATGTGCTTAGTTATATCTATAAAGAGTCCTCTTTCTTTAGACTCAGTGTGGCCCATTGCTTCTCAAAAGTTTTGACTGATTCTCCTATCTTTCCCAGATTAGTTTTCTCTCCTCTGGGTGGGGCCTAGAGAACCCTTAGGAGAAATCCTATCCACCCCAAGAAATACCTACCTTCATGCCCCAGGTTGGGTGCCATTTGTCAGGATCCAGCCCCAGCAACTCGGAGGGTCCCTGAAGGATGGGTGGAGTCCACACAGAGGAGCGATAGGAACCCCTGGAGCAACTTGAAGCAAGTGCAGTTCAGATTTTTCCCTTCTCTTTTTTTAGGTGCGAAGAGTTTGGTTGATTTTTTTTTTTGCAGTGCTGGGGATTGAACCCAGGGCCTTGTGCTTGCAAGGCAAGCACTCTACCAACTGAGCTCTCTCCCCAGCCCCTCCTTTTATGGTTTTAAGTAAAGCAGAATTAAACGAGATGCAAGTTATAGAGAAAGTACCACAAGATTTGTCATTAACCACAATTTCCTTTAAGCATATTATAGTGAAAGTTATTTTCCTCTTTTCATCCTTACTGTCCTTTGTTTGCCCTTTGGTGTCAGACCTATTGTTAGCATAATGACTCTATTTTGTTTTAAGCTGATTTTACCGAACTGCTAAGCAAAACATGCACTTAATCTTTGGCTCATATTATTATGTGTTTGATTTAAACACATAAATAAAGATCTATTCTGTTACGTAAACAAGCTTAGTTAAAACTAAGTTAGGTTATTCAGTGCCAAACAATCAGTGTGAGTGTTTAATTTTTATCCTAATATTCTTTATGTTATTGATTTGTCCTCTGCCTATTGAATACATATGTGAGACCTAAGCCAGCATAAGCTACTCATTACCAGTTAACATGCAATGAGGGCATTGGATCTTAAGATAATATTTTTCTAGTTGTTTGCATATGCTGTTTCTTTGTTTTTTGTCCTACATTTCCAGGTGACCTTTGACGTCTAAGCCTTTGAAGGAAGAATAAATATTGGACATTTGTCCATTCACCATAAATTATCAACTGTTTGTTTACCATTTTCATTGTACGCTCCTGTAGGGGGAGGAGGTGGATCTGTGGGAGGTGGGTCCTTATACTTATTTGCTTGTTTCCCTTTAGGTGGATACCACAAACGTCCCCCAATCTTGTAAGCTAAGTAGGGCCGTCCTTGTACTGTGGGGACAACACGTCTCCTGTTCTGTTTGTCAGGGTTTCACTGGTAAAACATCAACTGGGAAAGCTGTGGTCAGCATAGGAGCAAGCAATTCTGTAACTGTAGTTTTTTGAAGAACTCCTCAAACTCTGTACTTTCAGGCTTATTATGTGTGACACTGGTACATTTTTTAAAGCATTCCTCATCCTCCCCCAAGTTCTGAAGACTCATTGAAGTTAAATTCTTATCGCAACAAGCTTTCCAGGGAATATGATTTACAGTTGCATAGTTATAAGTATGATATTTACAAGAAAGACCCAATTCCCGGGAAAGATGACAGCAGCAATTTCCTGGAATGGTGGCCTTGCCAAGCCCTTCCCCATGCTCAGAACTTGTCAAGCAGCATGGTGGAAATGGTCCCCACAAGTTTTTTAAATATTTTTTTAATTGTCAAGGAATCTTTTATTTTATTTATTTATATGTGGTGCTGAGTATCAAACCCAGGGCCTCCCACATGCCAGGCAAGCGCTCTACCACTAGCCTCAACTCCAGCCCTGTTGATTCAGTTTTGATGGATGTAATGGTTTTATTGTTGTTGCTCCAAAATTTAGTGGTTTAATACAATGAACACTTATTCTGTGACATCTTTGTAGGTCAGGACTCTCTCTGTAGCTTACCTGGGCTCTGTGACCCAAGCTTTCTCATAAGACCTCAATCAGAGTGCTGGCTGGGGCTGGAGTCAACTCACATAGAAGTTGGCAGGCCTAAGGTGTTAAAGGAATACTTCCCTTAGGGCTGGGGTGTAGCTCAGTGGCAGTGCCTGCTCAGTATGTAGGAAGCCCTGGGTGTGATTCCCTAGCTCTGGAAATAGAAAACATCAATTTCTTGCCACACGTAAGGAAACTCACAGCATTCTCACTGAAGTTTGCTGGAAGTTCTGTTTTGTGTCCACCTTACTGCAAGATCCAGAGGCACAGAGAAGGTACCATCAGGAATGCTTTTTGCTGTGGTAGGGGAAGAGAAGGTGGCAATTACACTCTTAATAGCAAAATTTAGTGGAGAGGAGCCAGTCTCATGGCCATGCCTGAACTCAGAAAGGCAAAGACGTTTAACCCTATCATGCCCCTGGAAAGAGGAAAACAAGGACATATTTGTGAGGAGTATCAAAACTTCTACTCCCAGAAAGAACTACAGAATCCAGAACAATATGGTACTATTCCTGAATATACATTCAATGGGTAGCATTTCTTAACCATTAAGTAAAATAATCTATGTGCTATCTTTGAAACAAACAATAAATGGCTATTTGTCTACATTGTTTATCTTTGGGTCAAAAACCCTAAAAATTTTTAAGGTTCCTAATGTCTTGCCAACTACTTCCCCGAAAGTTGCATTAATTTAATCAGACACTAAATATGTATTAACAATGCAATTCTTTTTATTTAATTGCAGTAAGAACACACATAAGATTGCTCTTTAAACACACTTTTGAGAACAATACATTATTGTTGGTTGATGATAGGTACAGTGTTGTACAGCATGTCTCTAGAACTTGCTGAACTTTTGTTTGACCAATTTTATTCTTATTTATTAGCTAACTTGGGCTCTGTGACCCTATTTCCTCATTCCAAACTCACTGGTGACCACAGTTCTATTCTTTGATTATACAACTTGAACTACTTTTGATACCCATGAGTGGAATCCTGCAGCATTTGTCTTTCTGTGACTGGCCTATTTCACTCAACGTAACATCCTCCATGTTCACCCATATTGTTCCAGAGTATAGTTTCCTTCCTTTTAAAGACTAGATACTACTCCATTGCCTATGTATACATTTTTTAAATCCATATCTTGGCAGTTGTGAATAATGCTGTAGTGAATATAGGAATGGTGATAGCTCTTCAAGATCTGGATTTCAATTCTTTTAGATAAATATCTAGAAAGAGAGTTGGTGGATCAAATGGTAGTCCTGGGTTTAATTTTTTAAATTATCTCCATATTGTTTTCCATGGTGGCTGTACCATTTTACATTCATGCCCATGATGTTCAGATGTCCCAATTTCTACACATCCTCTCCAACATTTGTTGTCTTTCAAATTTTTTAAAAAACAAAACCATACTTACAGGTAGAAAGTGACATCTCATTGTGGTTTAGATTTACATTTCCTTGGTGATTAGTGATATTCAACATTTTTTTTCATATACCTATTGGATATTTGTATGTATTCTTTGGTGAACTGTCTACTCAAGTTCTTAGCACATTTTTAATTGGATCATTAGTTTTCTTTTTCTTTTTTTTTTTTTAACCATCATGTCATAGGAGTTCCTTGTGTATTTGAAGGTTAACCCCTTTTCAGATATATAATTGGTGAATATTTTCTCCTACTCCATAGATTTTCATTCCCTGTGTTGATTACTGTAGTTATATGATATATTTTGAAAAGTGTGATACCTCCAACTTTGTTCTTTCTCAAGATTCAATTGACTTTTGGTGATATATTGTGGTTCCAGATAAATTTTAGACTTGTTTTCCTATTTTTGTAGAAAATTCCTTTGGGATTTTGATAGAACTTGTATTAAATCTATAGATCACTTCCAGTAGTATGATCATCTTAAAAAGATAATTCTTCCAATTAATGAACAGTTGATATATTTTCACTTGTTTGGATTCTTTTAAATTTCTTCCATCAATACTTTTCAGTTTCAAGTATATAAGTCCTTCACCTACTTAAGCTAATTCTAAGGCATTTTTATTCTTTTAGTGGTATTGTAAATGTGATCATTTTCCTAATTTTTTAGAGCACTTCCTTGTTAGTATAGGAACACGAAATATTTTTTTATGGTGAGATTGAAGCGCTTTCACCAAATTCATTTATTAGTTCTGAAAGATTTTTAAATTGAATCTTTAGAGTTTTCTATGTATAAAATCATGTCATATCTCCAGAATTTATGAAGAACTTAAAAAACTTTACACCAAAAATACAAGGAACCCAATCAATAAATGGGGTAAGTAACTGAGAAGACACTTCACAGAAGAAGATATACAGGTGATCAACTAATATATGAAAAAGTGCTCATCGCCGTGCATGGTGGCACACACCTGTAATCCAAGCGACTTGGGAGGCTGAGTCAGGAGGATTGTGAGTTCAAAGCCAGCCTCAGCAACTTAGTGAGGCCCTAAGCAACTCAGTGAGACCCTGTCTCTAAATAAAATACAAAAAAATAGGGCTGGGGATGTAGCTCAGTGGCCGAGAGTCCCTGAGTTCAATCCCTGGTTCCAAAAAATAAAAAAAAAAAGAAAAAGTGCTCATCATCTCTAGTAATTAGAGAAATGCAAATTAAAACCACCCTAAGATTTGATCTAATTCCAAATAGAATGGCTATTATCAAGAACACAAGCAATAATAATTGTTGGCGTGACTATTGAGGAAAAGGCACACTGCTACATTGCTGGTGGAGTTGCAAATTGGTGCAGGCACTCTGGAAAGCAGTATGGAGATTCCTCAAAAAACTTGGAATGGACCTACCATTTGACCCAGCTATCCCACGCCTCAGTTTATACCCAAAGGACTTAAAATCAGCATACTACAGTAAAGTAGCCACATCAATGTTCTGAGCTGCTCAAATCACAATAACTAGATTGTGGAACCAAGCTAGATGCCCTTCAATAGATGAATGGATAAAGAAACTGTGGTATATATACACAATGAAATATTACTCAGTCATAAAGAAGAATAAAATTATGGCATTTGCTGGTAAATGGAGTTGGAGAATCATGCTAAATGAAATAAGCCAATCCCCCCCAAAACCAAAGGCTGATTGTTTTCTCTGATAAGTGGTTGATGATACATAATTGGGGAGGGGTGACGGGGGCAATAGAAGAATGGAGGAACTTTGGATTGTATAGGGGGAAATGGGGTGGGAAGGGATTGGGGAAAGAAAGATCGTGTACTGAGGCAGACATTATTACTCTATGTACTTGTATGATTACACCTGGTGTGAATCTACATTGTGTACAACCAGAGAAATGAAAAGTTGTACCCCAATTGTGCAAAATGAATCAAAATGAAGTCTGTAAAAATAAAATAAAATAAAAGTACAAAAAAATCATGTTATGAGCAAACAGTGACAATTTCAATTCTTTCTTTCTGATTAGGAAGAATTATATTGAGTTTTTTGTGTATTTGCACTGGATTACTATGATTTCCACTGGATTATTATGATTTCCAGTATCTTATTTAATAGAAGCAGCAACAGTGTACATCCTTACCTTTTTCCTATACAAAGAGAAAAACCTTTCATTCACCATTGAGTATGATGTTAACCCTGGGGCTTTCATATGTGGTCTTCTTATATTGATGTAATTTCCTTCTGTTGCTAATTTATTGAGAGTTTTTATCATGAAAAGGTGATGAATTTTGTCAAAACTTTACTGCATCTATTGAGAAAATCCTGTGGTTTTTATCCTTCATTCTAGTACGATGCATGACATTAAATTGATTTTCATATGTTGAACTATTCTTCCATTCCAGGATTAAATTCCACTTGATCTTGGTGTATGATCCTTTTGATGTGCTTTTGAATTGGTTTGCTAGTATTCATTAACTATTTTCACATCTGTATTCATCAAGGATATTGGCCTATAATTTTCTTTCCTTAGGGTGTCTTTGGCTTTGTTAATAAGGAAATGGCTATATAAATTGTTTGGCAGTACTCCTTCCTCTTCAACGTTTTGGAAGAGTATGAGAAGGTATTGGCATTGATTTACTAAATGTTTGGATTGTATAGGGGGAAATGGGGTGGGAAGGGGTTGGGGAAAGAAAGATCGTGTACTGAGGCAGACATTATTACTCTATGTACTTGTATGATTACACCTGGTGTGAATCTACATTGTGTACAACCAGAGAAATGAAAAGTTGTACCCCAATTGTGCAAAACGAATCAAAATGAAGTCTGTAAAAATAAAATAAAATAAAAGTACAAAAAGTAAAGTAAAAAAAAAATCATGGCTTCACTACTGAAGCCATTTGTTCCTGGACTTTTCTTTGCTGGGAAGCTTTTGATTACTGATTCAAATCTCTATACTAATTGTAGGTTTGCTCTGATTTTCTATTTCTTCATAATTTATTCTTGGTAGGCCTTATGCTTGTAGTGAGTTTTATTTCTACGCTGCCTCAGAATTCTTTTTGGTGGGGGTTGGGGGTTCACTGAGGATTAATCGCAGGGGCTTCCACAAGCTAGGCAAGTGCTCTACCACGGGGCTACATCCCAAGTCCTTTTTTAATATTTTATTTTGAGAAAGGGTCTTGCTGAGTTTCCCAGGCTAGCCCCAAACTTGCAATCTTTCTGCCTCAGCCTCCTTATAGGCATGCATAGCCTCACCCAGCTTCAACATCCACTTTAAAAATAAGCTTAACCTTCTCAGACCAGAAGCAGGGTTCAGTCACTCTACACAGCTCTGCACTATGCCAATCCAAATGGCTCCAACTAGTGACCAGAGATCAACAAACAAAAACAAAACAAAAAAAACAAAAAAACTTTGGTGACTGTCTTCTACCTACCAGCCTGGGCTCCCCCTCTTCTCTGCTACTTCCTTTGAAAGAGACTTTTCTGGCATTTGTAGCAAACTTAAAAACCTCTGGAGCACAGCCTGATATCCTGGAACTAGTTGAGTCTGTTACAAACTCTTCAGCTAAAGTGGGAAACCTGTTTAGATAAGACCCTGGATCTGACAAAAGCACTGCTGGATCCAATAAAGGACTGTCCTCCACACGTGTGTGTGTGTGTGTGTGTGTGTGTGTGTGTGCGCCCTCTCCATGTGCCGTGCACCCCAAGTGCAAGGACTAAAACAAACAAATGAAAACTCCTGAACTTCCATGTTGTGGTGTGACTGTGTCATGGAAGCCTCACCTGCAACCCAACTCCCGACAGTGAGTCTGCCCTGAGGAGATTCAGCAGGTGAATACAGACCAATACTCCTCTGCATGGACCTCTGGGAGCTTCTGGGAACAGTTGCTACCAGCTAAACTGATAATGAAACTCAAAGAATTTCATTC